>JASDQU010173206.1:1648-19959 GCA_032191745.1 Picea mariana
TCCTAAGAAACTTTTTAGTGTTATCCAAAAGATAGTTATAGTGTGTATAAAAATGATCACTTCTATATCTATATAAACCCTCTTCAATTTCCTTTTGAAGTTCTAATAGATTTTCTTCTATTCTTTCCATGGGATAACTATCATCAAACTTTACACAAACTGTTTCTAGATCATCCTCTTCACTTGAGAAAAATTCAACATCATAACATTTTGAATCAATGCAATCAAGAGTCTTTGGAGATTCTTTACCTTCATTTGAAGTATATTCAATAACTTCCTTCTTGCCAACATCATCACATGATTCTTTTCCTTTAAAATCATCACATATGCAATCAAGAGTTAGAGATTCTTTACCTTTGATAATCTTTACGAAGTGGTCTTCAACATCTTCTTTCTTTTTTTGATATGTCTCCTCTAGCTTTAGCCATAGATCCTTGGTGGAAGTGCATTGTCCCATGCTCTCTTTGATAGGGCTTGAAAGTCCACTAAGAATGGTCTTGACAACCAATGCATCATTCTTCTTTCCTTCCCTTGAGCTGCAAACTTTGACTTGTTCTTCAATGGAATTGATCCACTAATGATTGCCTTCCAAATAGTTGCTCCCATTGTCTTCAAATACACTCTCATCTCTATTATCCAAGTAGAATAGTTTTCCTCATCAAGGATTGGTATTTCATCATCCATTTGTGTGTCTATGAATATCCTTCAAGCTTGTTAAGGCTAGTAGTGAAGGCCCGCTCTGATACCAATTGTTGGACACACCTACCACACCTAGAGGGGTAGGTGAATGAGTGTGGGGATATTTTTCCCAAAACTTCCCTCTTACACAAAAACTCCTTAGTTAAAATTCAACATTTTTTTATTACTCATTGTTGTCATTTATAATCAGTTATATATGAATACATATCACCAACATATATCAACAACATATCATCAACAAATCATCTCCAAAAGGAAAACAAAGAACACAAGATGTATGTACAATTTTTCTTTTTATTATGGACTTCAATCTGAGGGTTTTTCAGAAACAACTGAATATAATACAACTCTACAAGAGAACCAACTCTATATGCAAGAATTATCTTACATTCTTAGAACCAACTGAGATGAGGCAACAATCCTCAACATATATAAATTTGTCAACATAAACAAGTGCATCAGCCATGCACCAACCTGTGCCAAAAAACCTATAATCAACCTGTACCATAAACAAGTGCATCTGACCATGTACCAAGTATATACAGATCATGTGTCAAATACTCATCAACAATGAATCATCAATATGTACCAACATCATCAACTATACACCTCATGTATGTGCCAACTCATCAATTCATTGTCTCAACCATGACTAGTTTTGGATTAGTCAACAACCCAAACTTGAAATAATCATAACTTTGTACCTGTAATGAATAAAACTATGAAACTAATACACAATGTTCTTCAATGTTTTTTATGCAATTCCTCCAGGTGGAACTACTTGGAACCTCTCAAAAAAGGCGTTATAGCAAAAAATTCATACCTTGTTGAATTCTGGCTTATTCTAGAGAGCGACCTTGTAGAGCGTGGCCCACAAAAAATGTTCAGTTAATTGTTCTAAAATTATTACAAAACATAATAAAGAATGTACCCTAACCAACACATTTGGTATCACTAACTTTGTATCTGTTATGAATAAGTTATGACGTTTTTATCCGAAACACTTGTTTTTAACTAGTTTCAGGACTAGCCACAAACCCTATTTTCCACGGAGTGTAAATCCCAAACTACAACGACCCACAAGCTGAATTTTTTACCAAATATACTTGGGTATGTTTTCTAAATGGAATAGCAATTTKAATGTATGAATCATTATAGAAAAAAATTTATAGCGAAAATGGTGAGATGACCTGTAAATAGCATACCTTAGAAAGCATCATCAAAAGAATTTATCCTCCCTTCAATTCTGGCCCTCTTTTCTTCACCTTCCTTCTGAAATTAGGCTTATATATCCTTGGTTACCTTATTCACCTATATATATTCAATATTCTCAAGTTTTCCACACCAAAAAATCTCAAGAAGCTCTCACAAGAAGCTCTCCATCAATACTCCAAAAGATATTCTCACAAGAAGCTCTTCATTGATCCACAAAAAGGATGATCTACAAGAGACCATCACTATCTTATTTATACTTTCATCCTATATGTCACTTAACCCATTTTTAGGCCACTTAAACCATTTCTAGGTCACTTAACCTATTTTCCTTATTTTAGGGTTTACCACTTTCCATAAATAGAAAGTTCTCCAATACTTTATCATTTAAATATTCCTTCTTGATTTTGTCACCTTACTTTATCATTTCTTGATAATGTCACTTCTCTTGATTATTTAAATAATACACCTTGAATTTTTCACCTTACTTTATCATTTCTTGATTTTGTCACTTCTCTTTATTACTTAAATAATCCACCTTGACTTTGTCACTTTACTTTATCATTTAAATAATGATTTCTTCTTTTAGGTCACTTTGACTTCTTTGACCTTGGGGGCTTCAAGCCTTCATGTGGGGGTCCTTCATCTTCGTAAGGCCATAACTCTCAAACCATGACAAGTTATGTGACATTCCACATACCACCAGAAATGGAATGACAAGCACTATCCATCTAGGATAGTTTCACCAACAATTTCCTTGATCTTCATCTCGTTATTCCACATACAAGAATGGGTCCTCCAACCATTATTCTAGGATAACTCAATCCACAATACGTCTTCCCATGATGGATTTCACCATAAGGGGACCAATTCGGAGTTCATCCATTTGTGCACCTTATCAATCATGATAAGACAATAATGAGAGCATGGTTCCTCCAACCATTCTTCTAGGATAACTCAATCCGCAAAGCGTCTTCCCATGACGGCTTTCACCATAAGGGGACCACTTTGGAGTTCATCCATTTGTGCACCTTATCAATCATGATAAGACAATAATGAGTCATCTATACATTTTTCCAACACTGCATCATATACCAATGAAACCACATTGATCCATATTCATCATGTATCAATGACAACTTATTGATCCATATTCATCATATAAATGACAACTCATTGATCCATCTTCATCTATGCATTCTCATAAAGGAAAATACATATTATATTACATCAATCAATCACTTGACATAAATAAATGACATCAATCAATCAAACGATTGGCATCAATGACAACATGATCCAATAGATCTCGGTCATCCAAATCTAGGGGCCATGTGTCGTCAAATCCCTAGCTCCGACGAATTTGCTTGGTGTTATCTCTCCAAGAAACTATTTGAGGTTGTAGGTCAAAGATGCTTGGTAACTTAAAGTAAACTGTGTTTGTATTTATGCATATGTGGATCAATGGGATAACTCAACCTTATTATACTGATATCAGGGTAATCAACAATATATAATCAAATAAGATAGTTCTTTCAAAGATTGATGATCATATAGTAACTTAAACTGTGGGTGAAGAAGACAAAACTTATAAACCAGATACACAATGATGGGTTTATTAAGCAATGTAAATAACTGTTAATCAAGCTATGAACTGACTAATGAAATGACAATCATTTAGCAGTTAAGACAACTTGAATAAGAGTATAGGAAAGAAAGTAATGAATGAAGTCTGACATAAAAAATTAAAGAGGACTATAATTTGTATTATATCTGGAAAAAAATCCGTCCAATGGTATAAGGCCTTGTCTCCAAAATTTAACCCTCCTTTCATCAAATGTTTGTGGATTTATAGTCTTTACATTAGATATCCAGATCCTAGAATACTGGATCAAAATTTCCAAAAATAGAAAAACTAATAACTAACACAAGCAAATAGGCAGAGATCCTATAAAATAGGTCAAATCCTTATTTCAAGTGTTCTTCATGTCTTTTAGAATCATTGAAAAGTGTAGTAAGCCTTTCAAGGCTGGTAGCTCCTCGTATGGTATGGGACAATTTGAAATTGCCACCTGTTGTCACAAGACAACTGTTTGCCCCCAAAAATAGGTAACCAATTTTCCCTTTCCACCTTGCTAGGTATCTCCAAAATCAAAACAAACTCTTGATAATGATGACTTTAATGATTATCCAATGTTTAGAACTCTTCCTGAGGTATTTAGATAAGCAAAACTTGAATCTGTGCAAAAAAACTACTTCTCTATCCTGTCAACACTTTCGGTAGTTAAAGTAGAAAAAAGTTGGGCCGGTTAGCTATCGAAAGATTTGCTTTTTGTGGCTAATGAACAACTGAAATGTTCACCTAATCCACTGAAAGTCCCTTAGTGAGAATGACAAAATTTCAAAATATTCTTTGCCTTAGCTTTTACACACCTTAAGGCTGCTTCTCTGAAGCTCCTACATCTTGTTCATCTTCTGGAATGGATATGTTTGGATCATTTAGATGGATGGTTGCATTTGCTAGGATTTCAAGGTCAACAGATGCTTGAGGCTGATGTCTTTAAGGCATGGTTCATGACTTCAATAACCTAATCTTTTTCTTCAAATCACTAGCTAGCCACCATACATTGTTGTAATCTTTTACCATCTTCTTCTTCTTTTTCTTTTCCTTTATACTTTCATGTGCTAGATTTTATAGGGATGCACTGGTTTCTACAAAATTCTTTGATAGAATTTCATATCTATCTTTAATTACCCTCTCAAGCACTTCCTGGTTTTTTTTTTTTTCTTTAAGTTTCTTAATCTACTTTGTTTTGCTCTATTTCTTTTTCTTTCTATATGTTTCACCTTTTTCAAGACTATTGAACCACTTGGCTTCTGGTGTTTGCTGTGTGGATAATTCTACACTTTCATCAATAGGGACTTCTTTCTTTTCTAGTCCTTCATCCGAGTCTGATTATAGTAAATTCAGCAAGTTTGTCTTTTTTGGTGTAGCTTGCTCTGTGTCCTTAATAAACTCCAACTTCTTCTTTACTTCTTTGGGATTGGAAGATGGAGTATCTTGTTCAAATGTCACTAGAGAGATATCTCTCCTCCTTCTTCCACTCCTGGGTGTAGAAGACTTATCTTTGTCTTCTAGTTGTAGCTATGTCTGCAATTCACAAACCAATAGCTTAATCAAGCAATGATGAGACAATCTTCCTTCAATCTTGCCAGTTTTTTCTTTAACTTGATGAGCCATCTTAGTTAGGCTTGTGTAAAGGTAATAAGGCAAGTTGAGTGGGCTCCTACCAGTAAAATGATTCATGAGTTTAAAATGATAAATCATCACCCTGTTATATCTTCCCTCACAAGTTATATAAGCAAGAATGGCCTTTAACACGTGTTTCCATTTTTCTTCAAGAAAAGATATAGGAATATCTTTCTTCCAAATCAAACATTTGTGTTTTGGTTTCAAGTAGGACCTGAATTCAATATATTTTTTACCAGTGGTTTTGAACCAATTTTCTCCAGTTCTTGGCAGCTCTGTCACTTTGTCTATAAGGGCTTCATCTACCTAGAATTCATCTTGACCAATAACTTCTTTCCTCCCATCAAAATTCAAAGAAAAATCTTATGCCACCTGTTGGTGAAAACCCTTCAATTTATCACAAAATCCGTAACCCCCTGCATCCTTGAAGAGTTGACACACTTATGCATGTTATTCAGAATAACCAATGTTATTCATCTCTCTCCTCAAAACTGGTCCTCTTGTCTTCATCTGCTGGAAAAATACTGTGTACCTGCAATTTGGAAAATTGCGCTTGGAGGCGAAACCCCACAGCGTAGAAAAGGTTTTTTTTGGCTTAGCTACAATAGAGGCGAGAGAAGTGGGATATGAATTTATGGAGAGCGTTGATTACAAGGGATATGAGAGGGCAACTTTGGATTTGAAATAATGGTTCATTAATAACTCGAATGACAGAACAAGAGGTACACCTTCATGTTATTTAATGAAACTGATAATTCAAAGATTTGATATGTCGTGCAGAGATGAGATCCAAGTCATCAAATGACTTACTTCCTGTCTTTTCTATGGTTTAATTTGCAATCATGAAACTTCATTTCCAACGATTTAGGCATCCAAAAGGACGGGCTAACTTCTTCTGAGCTCCGACACTTTCGGTAGCTAAAATAGCTCTAACTTTTGGGTTTAAGCTGTCGAAAGCTAGTGCTTTCGGTGGCTTAGAAGCTCTTGTGGAGAAACACTTAGCTACTGAAACCTATGTTTTCTTTCTTCGAAATAAAAGAACCAAACTAAAGTAATGGAAACTTTATTAAAAACATAAGGCTCTCAAACATGAACATTAAAAAATTTAGAAAAGTATTTTTCAAAGATTTCCTATCACCTAAATGAACGAAACTAACTGTGTTATTTTAGGATATAACATATGACTCCTTCTGGGGATGAAAATCTCCCTGTGAGGTTTCAAGAAATTTACTAACTCAGTAGCCTTCCTATCACTTAAGACTCAAAATTGACTTGACTCGGTATTCCATTGGGCATGGAGTTATTTTGACACAGACTGAAAAATAAAAACTCAAACAAAATATTTACAAAATGGCTCAAGGCTAAAGAAAGCCTTATGAAAAATAAATTTTGAGAAACCGCCCATTGAATGGGCCACCTAAAAATTATTCAACTAATATACTTTGGAGAACAAAGGTATTGTTGTGTTGTACTGCTGATATGTCAAAAGGCCCTGTCCAGAGAGCATCAAACTTGCCATGTTTTCCCTTTTCCTGCCTTGTTGCATCCCATTTCATAACCATATCTCCTCCTTTAAAATTGTCCACTTTAACCTTCCTGTCAAAAAATTCTTCCATTCTCCTCTGATGAACTTCTGTTTTCTCTAATAATTGTTCTCTGTTTTGTTGAAATTCAACCAAATTTAAAATCCTTTTGGTAAGGTCATTTGGTTCAGATTTTCTTTCTTGAAGGAATTTGGCAACTTGCAGTGAAAGTTGGATAGGAAATACAACTTTTGTGCCATAAACCAACTTAAAAGGTGATGTAACAATTGATCTTTTATCAGTCACTCTATCAGCCCACAAAGCAAACTTTAATTTTGAATCCCATGTCTTTGTCTTCTGTTCAAGTAACCTTTTAATTATCATTACCAAACTTTTGTTTGATGACTCAACCAAACCATTTCCCTGTGTATTATAAGAAGTCGAGTGTACCAAATGAATTCCCATTTCCTCACACAGTTTGACTAAGGTTTTTTCATTGAAAGCATTGGCATTATCAGTTACTAACTTCTTGGGACAGCCAAATCTTGAAAACATATGCTCCTGTAAGAAATTCATGATAACAGTATGATTGGCATTTTTGGTAGGGATAGCCTCAATCCATTTAGTAAAGTAATCAGTAGCAACAAGGATCCATTTATGTTAATTACTGGATGGTGGATGAATTTCCCCTATGAAATCTAAGCCCCACTATTGGAAAGGTCATGTGACAACAACTAGTTTAAGGGGAAGAGATTTTAATTGATGTTTACCTGCAAATCTATGGCATTTGTCACATGTTTTTACAAAAGTATGCACATTGGAAAATAAGTAAGGCCAGTAGTATCCAGCCTTCAAAATTTTGTTTGTAGTAGTCTTCCAATAATAATGTCCTCTACATTCACTATTATGAAACTCTGCCATGATTTTGACTGATTACTTTTTGTTTACACACCTCAAAAGTATCCTTGATGGGTCTTTCCAAAACAACATCTTATCAGCTATACATAACTTAATAACTTTGAGTTTTAAATCTCTTACCTGAGTTTTTGTCAAATCTGTTGGAGCTGATAATTTCTGCAAAAAGTATATAACATGACTATACCACTCACAGTCAACTAAGTGAGAAGAAACCTACAAATTATCACTAACTCTGTCTGTTGTAATCTGAATGTTATCTGCATTTACACCCACAAGATTTATCACAATTATATTACAATTTCCTTCTACAAGGAGTTTGGCAAGTCCTTGACCCTTCATAAGATTTACTGGCTTGATCTCAATATCAAATTCAATCAACTTTTCTATCCACTTACTCCTTTTGCCATCTATGTCAGGTTGTATAAGAACATCTTTAACATAACTCGAAGGTACATAAGCTATTACCTTGGCTTGAAGAATGTATATCTTGAAGGMTTTCAGTGACTTGATGAGTGCATAGGCCTGCTTCTCAATTGGGTCATATTTAATTTCAGCATCCCTCAAAACCTTGCTGTAAAATGCTATTGGTTGCTCGTGCCCATGTTCATTCTTCTATAACAATACTGTTGCAATTGTATCATYAGAGGMAAATGAGAAAATATAAAAATCTTTATCATAATTTGGGCTAATTAAGACAGGGGCTGTCATAATAGCTTTTTTGATAGACTCGAAAGAATGTCTGGCTTCTTCTGTCCACTTTACTTCAGAATTTTTCCTCAACATGCATGTGATATATTTGGTAAGCTCTGCAAAATTGGCAATAAATCTTCTGATGAAATTTATGGTTCCAAGAAAAGATTGGATATCTTTCTTGGATCTTGGGAGAGACGATTTCTGAATTTCCTCCACTCTTGTTGGATCTATTTTCACTCCATCTACAGACACAATATGCCCAAGCAACTTACCTTCTCTGAGTGCAAAGTGAGACTTCTTGGGGTTTAAATAAACGCCATACTTTCTACATTTTAGGAAAGTTTTTCTTAGACGTTGCAAGTGATCTTCATGTCTATATGAAAAAATTGTGATATCATCAAGATAAATTAGAACAAATCTGTCTTTCTCTCCCACAGACGTAATTTCCATTGCCCTCTCAAATGTAGCTCCCACATTCATCAATCCAAATGGAATTTTTCCGTACATGAATGTAACCCATGGTGTGGTAAAGGTTCTTTTCTCTTTATCATATGGATGGAATCCAATTTTATTATACCTCGAGAAGCCATCAATAAATGACATGACATTAGCTCTGGAAACTTTTTGCAGAATATGTTCCATCTTGGGCAATGGGTAATTATCTTTTCTAGAACATTTGTTTAAGTTTCGGAAGTCTACAGAGATTCTATTCTCACAATTTTTCTTTCTAACGGGAACAAGGTTGGCAATCCAGTCAGAGTATCTAAGAGGGATGATGATCTTAGCCTCCAACATTTTTTTGATTTCCTTCTCCATAATGGGAAACAACATTGGACTGAATGATCTGAGTTTCTGTCTGAAAGGTTTTGTGTCTTTGTTCAAAGGAATTTTACGTTGTATGATCTTTGTATTGAATGTCTTCAAATCACTATACTGCCATGCAAATATATCAGAAAATTATTTTAACAACTCCCCATATTCAGATTTTTGTTATCAGTCAAATGAGATGCCAAATTCACAAACTTAGGATTCTGTTCACTTGCTACATTGAACTAAGAAACATCTGATTCTTCTTCTTTCTTTTCTAGTTTAATGGCAACATCATTATGATCAAAAGGCCTCTCTAAAGGGACCAAACCTTTAGGAATTATGTTGGTGGACAATTGAACAATTTCATGTGCTCCAATCTTACTTTTCAACTTAGGTGCCTCTGTTATTTCATCATGTTCATTTTCCAAAACAATTTGTATATCTGCAAATTAATCAATTACTCCAAGAAATCTAGTCAACTATGCATCATCTTCAAAAAAATTCCAAAACTTCACATTATCAAGGAGAGAGGGCGTATACCTCACTTGGATTTCATAGTTCAATTTGGGGGGTAGAGGAGGTATAAAAGCATAGGCTGAAACATCCAATGAATCGGCCAATTCATTCATAGCTCTAGGTACATATGAAATTTTGAAATCTATAAAGGAAACAATCATCTTTATCACTTCATCCATATAAGCTTTCAGCCTAACATGTTTGGCATGGAAGGATTTGTTTACCTGCTGAATTATTAAATATGCATCTCCAAATACCTGCAATTTCTGAATCTTCATCTCTTTGGTTGCATCTAATCCTAAGAGCAATGCCTCATACTCTGAAATGTTGTTAGTCACCTTAAAATCAAGTTTAAAAGACAAGTGAGTAGTTTCTTTTGAAGGTGATATGAATATTGCCCCTACTCCAGTTGATTCCCTAGTACAAGCTCCATCAAGGAACATGGTTCAAAGGTCATCTTCTGCTACTTCTGTGGACTGAACTGTAGGCTTCTTAAGCAACAATGAATCCGACAGTGAATCATCTCTATGTAATATGAAAGATCCCATACATGTGTCAAGTGAGTAAATAGGATGGTTGGCTGGATTTTGTTCATCGTTGATGATGTAAGCAAGTTGTGACTCTTTGTATAGTCTCTTATTTACTCCTCCAAACATGGGAATAGTAGCATACGAAAGGTCCATTTGAAGGGTTCCTCCTAACCTCTTCATCCATGATCTTGATAAAAAACACCCAAATTTTGGTGGAATGTCTACTACAACTACATCCATGATCATAGTTTTCACAAGTGCTTGATTTAAAGTTACTAGAAAATCTTTGATCAACCCGAGGCATTTAACCTTTCTAGAATCAAAAGAGAAAATATCATGGTAAGTTTTAGTCACTTCTAATCCAAGCTCATCCATTACTGCCTTTGGCATCAAATTGTGAGAGGCTCCAGAGTCTAGCAGGAAGTTGTGCAATGTTTTGTCATGAATGTTTAGAGAGATATAAAAAGGTGGACAACATTCATCTCTATCCTCTACCATTTGACCTAAGATAATGGTGGGATTGTCATCATATATATTTAGAATATCAACAGAAGGAGATATGGATTTGGGGTCAAGAGTCTTGAGGATATCTTTCTTAAATGATTCATTCTTCATTAACTCAACCAAAGGTATGGGGATTTTGATTTTCTGTATCTCATCTTCAAAATTGAAAGAAGAGGAGGTTTTATCATAAATTTTTACATCATTTGAAGGATCTTTCAAAGTACTTTGTCGATCATTAGGGATATGATTTTTTTGAATTTGTTGCTTGGCAAGGGTAGCAGTCTTCTTAGGAGGGGTTGGTGTATTCACATTCGAAGAGGTTGTCTACTGGTCATTTGATATCTGATCCTTTTGAATTTGTTGATTGACAGGGGCAATAGTTTTCTTAGAGGGAGCTGGTGCACTCTGTTGGGCAGTGTTGGACTTAGATCTGAGATTGTACTTGTTCTTATTATCCATTTGAAAAAAACCATTATCAGCAGAGTTTTCATCTATTTGTACATTCATTAATGCCTCTTCATAATCATGTTATGTGAGATAAGATTTTGCTGCATCATCTCCAACACAGTGAATACTATCTTCTTGTTCTTCTTGAAAATCATCTTCATCTTCATCCATCACAGTGTTTTGAAGAGGGGCTCCAACTTTCTGATCTCTTGTGGGATTCCTCTCTCTTCTCAAAATATGTGTTTGTTGGCTATTTCTCTTGAAGGTATTTGGATTCTGATTTGGATTTCTGTTTGGCTTTTCATATGAGCTTTTTCCCTTGGCAGGCTATTTATTTTCAATTTTTAGCTTGGAAATTTCTGAATTTAATGATTCTATCATCTTAGCCAATTTGTCTATCCTAGGATTTGGAATTGATGAGGAAGAGGCTTCTTCCTTCTGCCTCTTCTATCAACACTTCCCTTCAACTTGTGAGCAAATAGGATATTTGACTCTACTTCAAGGGCAACATCTTGCATCAACGAAAGTGAAGCAGACCTTCTCTCTCTTAGTAGCAAACAAAATTCAGAGTCAAACGAGTTGGAATAAGTGATTTGGGCAAAAGTCTCTATAGGTTTGATTTCAACAAGTATTTTACTATACATTCGGTTGAACCTCTTGGTGAAATAAAATACAGATTCACCATTTTCTTTCCTTAAGTTTCTAAACTCTGTGATATAGTACAAAAAGTCTCTCCTGTCTCCCCAATGTTTCAAAAATATGTCATCCAACTCTTCTATTCCATCTATGGAACCAGCAGGGAGTTCCTTGAACCATTTCCTAGTGTGGCCATCCAAGCTCTGGACAAAAACTCCGGTCCAGACATGAACATCTTCTATGTTTAGGTTTTTAGCATAACTATAGAAGGCTTCTATATGTTCCTTTGCAGTTACACCTCCTTCTCTGGTAAATTTTGGCATATACTTCTGGTAGTCACCAGTGGGCATCGCTGCAGGTGCATTTGGAAACACAAGAGGGGCATATCTAGCCACTAGAATTCTTTGCATTTTAGTCAATGGAGGAGGTGCAACCATAATGACTATTGGTGAGAGAGGTGATATGATTTTCTCAGATTCTTCAATGCTGGGAGGATTTAATTGAAAAGTGGGTGAACTCTCTGATGGGAAATAAGTCTGATATGAAGCTATATAGAAATTTCCAAGTTGTTCAACCAAATTTTCTTCACCTTTAGCAGACATTTGTTGTAAAATATGTTCTACAGAAAGAAGGTTAGTGTGAAGGCCTATGTGGTCTTCTTCCTGTTGTGAGTGGAAAGATTCAAGGGATGAGGAGCTGTGACTTCTTTCTAAAGACTTAGATGCTTCTTCAACCAAATTAGAACCTATCACTTCTTTTGTAATGACATTTTCCTCTTGATAAGAAATAATTGATTCTTCTTTAGTTGTTACAAAATCTTTTTCACTGTCACTCTTAGAGGAAGAAGGTTCAGTTTTTTCTACTAAGAAGGTTCAGTTTAATAGTTACTACAACTTGAATAAGAGTACAGGAAAGAAAGCAATGAGTGAAGTATGATCGTCAATCTTTGAAAGAACTATCTTATTTGATTATATACTATCGATTACCCTGATATCAGTCCACTAAGGTTGAGTTATCCCATTGATCCACATATGCATAAATACAAACACAGTTTACTTTAAGTTACCAAGCATCTTTGACCTACAACCTCAAAGAGTTTCTTGGAGAGATAACACTTGGGGCAAATAAAGTTTGACTATTGAGAAGTCCGAAGCCCAGAGCCATGAAGGGATCTCAGTCGTCGATCTCTAGAGGCCATACATTGTCAAATCCTTAACTCTAGATGTTTTCCTTCAAGGAAAAAATAATTTTGAGTTTTCATTGTCTCAAAGCCCAAAGACTCGAAGGAGATCTCAGTAATCGATTTAAGAGAGTACATGGTAGTCATGAGTGTAGATGTGTGGCGTACTCATTGATCGTGACACGTGTCTCTTCTCTTTCATGACACATCATCATGATGATATCAAACCTCCACGTCAGATCATCCTCCAGGAGGTATTATTGTTCAACGTCAAAAGCAGTGCCCCCCTCCCCCAAGGCACAGTTTGGCGGATTCTAAAGTTGGTGGGTAGTTAATCTTGGTAGTAGCACTAAATCTAGCAGTAGCACCCAGATCTCAGATCATGAGTAGATGAATGGACATAGTCCATTGCGGGGATGCAACATGCTCGAGTGATATTTTTCTTAAGTGGTCCCGCAATTGAAACCATGGTAAGTCAAAGGTGATACGTGGTGAAAGGTGGTGGATTGTGGTCCCAAAAGTGGAATGAACCCTAACCACTTTTGAGAGACCCTGCAATTGCATGTTTATATGATTTCCTATCCAAGAGCAACATGTGGCCACCCGCTAAGAATTAAGTCGCATTTCAATCATGAGAATAGGCAATTAATGAAAGTATAGTTGGTGGTTGCAACCTTGGCTCACTCCATAAATGGAAGGCATGGAAGGCTTGACCGAGGGGATTGAGACGCCAGCCCGTGCTACCCCTGTGGATAGATTTTCCTGCAGACCCATGTTGATTTGAGCTCGCGTTTGACAGAGGGATACATGCACAGTCTAATGGAAGATTTCTCAGACATAATGCTTTGAATATAGTAATCAGATCACACTCCTGATAGTTAGGGACTGATCTGAGTATAAATAAGTAGTTTTGATATTTTTTTAAGGTTGTCAAATGGTTGAGCAGAGCTCCCTATTTTGAAATTTTTTTATGCCAGAACTATTCTCTGTTTATGTATCATATTTAAGACTTTCATATTAATATAAGTCAACCTCTTTTAATCTCTTTGTAAAAAATGTGCTAAAACACTCGGGCATGGAGGACCCGGTCGAGGTTTGTTATGTTGTTGTAATGTATGTTTTATTGCAGTGGTATCATGACCAGTTTTAGTTAGCTTCCTTGTGACCATTTTCCCTCTTACACTGAATGGCTTGGGCATGGAGGATCCAGTCGAGTTTTTGCAGCTGCATAATGATGTAGGTTTGATTATTGTGCTCTTGTGACTGTGTTGTTTGGACATATTTTAGTGTCTGAAACTTGAGCTTAAGGGTGATCTTAAGTCTGATTTTTTCTTCTCCAAGCTGCTTGAAGGCCTAATGCCCATAGCAGTATTGTCCACCTTTCTTACTAATTCTTCCCTCTGCTCACACTTAAAATCAATTCACTGACTGAAGTTAGTTGTGACCCTCACTTCCCTGTACATTTCTTTTCCAATTCTATGTTGAACGTCATTCATATATTGAGTTTTGTCCATTGACCTCCACTCATATAAACCAAACATCCACCAAAAAATCTGATGTGTACTGGGCTCATCCTCCTACAATCTGAGGGTGACTATCATTGCTAACAAAATTCCAGAAGGGAAGAAGAGAATCCTAGATTGTCAGGTGGGCGAGAGAGAAGAGATGAACTTATCTAAGAGTTCATATCGACAAGGAGAGTTGATGGAGGAGGATCAGACCTGAGTATTCTGATCATTGGAGGAATTGTGGTATTCCTACCACAAAACCCAGTTGAGGCTAGAGCATGTGTTGTAGGTGCAGGAACAGAAGGACAACCAGTAGATACTGTCAAAGAGGAGGAGGAAAGGGAGTAG
Source organism: Picea mariana (assembly GCA_032191745.1). Taxonomy (NCBI): domain Eukaryota; kingdom Viridiplantae; phylum Streptophyta; class Pinopsida; order Pinales; family Pinaceae; genus Picea; species Picea mariana. The sequence goes on from JASDQU010173206.1 coordinate 16,423, forward strand.
ATATTGATGTTTTTCCCAATAGAAGAAGAAGAGAATGCAATTAAGATGATCACCCCATGGGAGAAGGAGTTGGATATGTTGGAAGATTGGTTGAACAATCCAAAACCAAAATATGGTTTCCATCTAACAGTCATGCAGATCGTAGGAAAAGAGCATTCAACAGAAGTGCTCAAACATTTCAGCCAGGAAGTTGAACAGGGGATGACTACAGCACTAAAGCTTGTAAAAGAAGATGAAGCAGAATTCCAGTCTAGAGAGAAAGTGGAGGAAGATGGGGTTGAACCATCACAAGGAGAACTGGAAGAATCTAATTTGTCAAAAAAAGAAGAAGTTGAGCAGAATCTTAGTGATGAGACTGCAGAATTGGAGTCTACAATAGGGTGGAAAATTAGTGCCACAGGAGATGAGACAGAAAGGGGGACCGAGTTGATCTACCCATTTGCAAGGAGGGGGTGCAACAGAGCAGGCTGCAAAAGAAGAGCCAGCCAGTTGAGTAGCTGCATGAGGTGATTGAAGAAATCATAAGTTTGATGTTGAGGTCAGCACAAGAAACTATCAGTAGGAGGAAATTTAACATAGGAGGACCTTCCATAGTGTAAGAGAAGGAGCAGCAACAGTACCAGCAGCATCAAAGCTGTGGAGTAGGAGGATAACTCCAGAGGATATTTTGGGATCCAGGGGGATTTCAACATTGGAGCTGGGGAGCTCATGAGCAGGAATTGTTAAGAACCTGAATAGATCTACAAATATAATCACCACAAATACTGAATACACAATAGATATACAAAACAATATAAAATAAACCACAACTTTATTATAGAAACCCTTGAGGTAGGGCAACACCATACAATGGATCCTATTATGGAAGGGATCCTCTCCTGTTCACTTGCCTCTTCGAGGGGTCATCCTTCTATTGAGATACCACTCCAAATACAATAATTTTGTTCATGTCTCATTATATTGCTTGAACCTCTTTATATAGTGATACCATCACCTAAGAAAATTCTAGAGGAGGAATCTTCTAGAAGAAGAACCTTCTAAGAAGTCCTCTTACATTTATTATATCTAATTACCCATTTATTATATCTAACTACCATAGTGTGTCTTATTTAATAATATAGTGGACCTAGTCCACCTTACATTGAATGGCCTCCACTATTATCACAATGGGCCCTCTTCCCACTCCCCCCACTACCTCTCTAACTACCTTACATTCCATTCCTCTTATGAAAGTGTTGTCCTCAACACTTGATGTACAACCATATACCAGGGTCCCATGGATAAGTGTGGACCATAGTGCTGAATTATACTAGAGAACCAGGGTCCCATTGAGAAATGAAAGCCACCATTTTGAAGTAGTCCAACCTCCATTGTAAACCAAGGTCCCATGTCCAAGTGCTCATGTGAACTCCACACGAAAGATATCGGCACCCAATAACCAACTGAAAATGATGCTCTCGATACTGACACCTATCATGTGGATCCAAATAAGAATATCCAACCACATAGTGAGAAATGATCAAAGATGAATCTGGAAGGAACAATACCATTGTAAAATATGTAGGTTGGACACTAGTAATTAGCTCCTGATGTGGGACATTGATGTTCTCTACAGGTGGAGTAGAGTTATCGAATAAAATATGGAAGTGGTTGCCATCCCGGAAATGACAACTATCCATATACCAATCATCGCAATCAGCCTCAAGATCATACCAAGAATATATTTCTTGATTATATTCATCCATGATGTCTGCCATAAGAAATCTCTCCTGCATGTTATCCAATGAATCTTGAATACTACGAAAACTATCATTGAGGTCATCTGTGAAGGCATCCAATCTGTCATTCAATTGGGATTTGAATGCTTCAAGAATTTATTTGAGGGTTTGAGAGGAAATATCCATTTGAGCACCCTATGAACTCTTCAGTTCCACAACCATCATGAAAAAACCCAAAAAATAGAACAATAATTTACTGCAGAAAATCGTGGCGTTTTCCGGAAAAACCCTGAAAAACTGTTGAATTTAAAATGCTCATAAATTCACTTCTCGGACTTCGTTTCGACTGATTGTTTTTTTGAAATTGGGTGAAATTGTGAGAGGAACTCAGTTCTATAATTTTTTTGGCCAAATTTTGTTAAGCCCTAATGTTGGCTCATTAACCCTTAATTGGGGCATATTAGATTAGTAATACTATTTTATTTATGTCGGCTTTAGGCCATTAGTTGTAATTTAGATTAGTAATGTTATTTTAATTATGTCGACTTTAGGCCATTATTTGTAATTATACCTCCTAGTCTCCTATATATACCAAGGAGACATTTTCATTTTGAATCATCTTGTACTTGAACATTTAAGTGGGGTAAAAGGAGGTTGCCCCCTTGAAGAGGCTTATTATATGAAATTATCTCTTTTTCAAGGCATTGAACACTTTTTCTGAGGTTTTTATATGCTATATTGATGTTTGGTTCTTAACATATGGTATCATAGCTCAAGGTCTTGGGGTTTCGTTGCTACATCTGAGACACCGTGGAATTTTCGCTATAACTTTTTTTCTACAATGTTTCAGAAGGAACCTCTTGGAGAGTATTTAGCAGATGGATCAAGGTACATTGGGTTCAAAATTCATCTCCTGAGGCCTTATACTTTTCGAGATATAGCTTGTACAATATAGGGTTATGGTATCATCCTGAAATGAGTCATTGAGGCATTTTCGCTATAAAAACGTTTTTGTAACATTTCAGACCCTTCCCTATAGAGAAAATTTAAAACAATTAGTAGTGTATCTGTGGTAAAAATTTCATCTTCTGGGTCATCTTAAATTTGCAGATACACCCTGTGTAAGATAGGGTATTTGACTAGCCCTATTGACTAGTCTCAAGAAGGTGTTCTAGGTAAAACAATCATAACTTCTTCCTAGAGTATCCAAATTGAGTGGGACTGGTTGCATTGGATCATGGACAGTCTGTAGTATTTTGGGTGCGGGTTTCAGAATTTGATATCAATTATTTTGTGTGGGGCATTCTATACAAGTTAGATCTCCTGGAAAGGCCAAAAATCGACAAGTTGTGAGGAAGTTACCATAAATTCCACTTGGCACATCCAATTTTGATTAGAACTATGGCATTGCAGAGAAGAAATATCAGTGAAATACCTAAAGGAAAGTTTCATACCCAGAAGGGCCGAAACTTGGGAGATATAATAGAATAAATATTGTCTAGCAGAACCACCTCAAAATCAAGACTCAAAAGTGATATTTGGCCAACATGCCACCCAAAAAGGGACATCCTACACCAAATAAGCCTCCAGAAAATCCTAATTGGAATCTTGATGAAGGTGAAGAAATGCGTAGGGACATAAATGATTTACAAAAGAAGACAGTAACCAAAGATGAACTACAAGAGATGAGGGATTCAATGGAAGCTAAGTTGGATACTAAGATGGATTCAATGGAAGATAAGTTGGATACTAAGATGCATTCAATGGAAGCTAAGTTGATGGATTCAATGGAAGCTAAGTTGGATACTAAGATGGATTC
>JASDQU010173214.1:0-16979 GCA_032191745.1 Picea mariana
AGGCGTTGATTACTTTTTCTAAGGTTTTTCTATGTTATATTGATATTTGGTTCTTAACATTATGGCATCTAAAAGTTGGGCCTCTGGCTGGCTAACTGATGGAGGATTGTTGATAAAGCTACTGATAGTATCGTCCTTTGTTTCATCCTTGAAACAGAGGGCCTTACCAAGTGTAAGGATTTGTTGTACACTATTTTCTTCTGGTTCTAGTTCATCCCATATAGGGCTCTCAAGATATTCACTTGGTTTGGAAGGGGGATACATAGTAAGGCTATTTGTATTTTTTCAATATGAGATTGTCATAGATCATTTCCTACAATAGATAAATGTGTCAATAGTGGCCAACCAAGGTCTTCCTAGGATCAGGGTGTGTCCTCCTAAAAGAGTTTTTGGTTGTAGCACTAAGAAGTCTGTTGGATATTCCCAGGTGTCCATGGATAAGACATATCTTCCAACACCCCTTCTAGTCGAATCTTGGATCAGTCAAATAGCTCCAACATAGTGGGGGTAGATATTATGTTGGTAAGTCCCAACAGTTTTGTTTTGTCCTTAATTATGATATTTATTCCATCGCCTAGATCGATAAGAGTATTTGGAATAGTCATGCGATCAATATGGACGATTACAATGGGGTTCCTAGGGTCATCATATTTAACATGTATGATTTTTCCCAACATCAATTCTGACATTTTTCCCAAAACTTGAACTATGGGGGGGTGCCTAGGCTTCCTACCAGATTTTTTGATGCATAATTCTCTCACTGTTTTTGCATAAATCAAAACATCTTTCATAGCTTGCAGTAGAGTAATTTTAACACACAAGTTTTTCAGTTCTCCAATGAAGTCGAAATAAGGTTTGGGAATACACTTTGGCATGAATAAAATTTCCAGACATGGAGGAGTTTCAACAGAGGTGGTAGCCTTAGTTTGATCATGTTTCCCAGGAGTTGCAGCAGAGTTAGAAATATCGTTCTGAGTTTCATCTTGTTTTTTGTGAGTTTCTGTGTGTTGTTCAAATTGTATGCAAGGTGGGGATATTTCACTCTGTGAATTTGTTTCTTCATGTTCTGTAATTATAGGTGAGGGTTGTTGATTTAGTATTCTTCCTAAACTAAGTTGTACTTCTTTTCATTGAGGAGGGAAAATGAAATATGTGGGGAAGATGGAGGTTTTGACTTGCTAGATAGTTTTATTATTCATATTTGGGTTAGATTGAGTATGTAACTACGGTCGTAGTGGAGGGTTACTTGGTAAGATATTGGGTGGTAGGAGTAATGGTTTTTGTTGTAAAAGAAAAGGTGATTGTTGTACAATTAGTTGAGACTAGAATGGGAATTTCCCTCCTTGGAAAGGATAGTTTCACCATCCTTGAGACCATGGAACTATTTGATTCGAATATGGAACCCAAGACATGGGATAATACGCTTGTGGTGTGATGGGAAATGGCCATGGGTTTGAGGGATATTGGATTTGCTATGGAATATGAGTATTGTACATATGATTCCAATTATTGAAAGATGAGGATGAATCTTGAGGAATACCTGGTAGACGAGCTTGCCATGGTTTCTTGGAGATGAAATATGTGTGTGTTGTCTCTTCATTTGAACCCTTAAATACTTCTTTCAATCCTAGAAATGATGGAAAAAGTTTTGTTGGGTGGTCTAGTTCTCAGATACTGCATATTTCCACACTGTCAAGTGGGGATTCCCTATGAGGATGTTTTTCCTTTCATTTAGGATAAAATATTGCCAATGCCTTCTCTACTTCAACTTGTTTTTTCTTTACCTGCATAACATCCTACTGTGTAGTTAAAGAGCTAAGGATATCGGTTTTAAAAATCTCAAATAAATTACCATGTTTTTCTCTTGTTACTCCAGCATTGGTGTATTTCTATATTCTTGCAGTAGTATCTCGTGTTTGGGCTATGTTTCTTGATGATCCTCTAGAGCTCCTCAGGCATAAATCAATAATTTCATCAAGTTGTTCCTTTGATATACATCCCTTCCCCAATAGTTTCAACATTTCCATACAATCATCCCTCATACCTTGAATCAGAATTGTCTTCAAAATATCCTTATCCAAATGATTATGTTTAGATCTCTGCAAATTATATTTGAGGCGTTCCATGTAATCGTCCAAGATCTGTTCCTCCTTCTGACACATCTTGAAAATTTCCTCCCTCTGGTCCCTTGTTCTGTAATAGTCCCGATACTTCATCAAGAAGGTCTATTTCATATTGTCCTAGGAGGTAATAGAGTCAACACCAAGGCCCATGAACCATATTAATGTTGAACCCTTTAAGGTAGCTGGAAATATTTTCGGTTTCTAAGCATCTGTACTATAATCATAGCTTTGGCACAAAATGTCAAATTCGAATAAGAAGGTGTTTGGGTATTCGCTTATCTGACTGTTGAAATTTGGAAGTGTAGATAGAGGTATATTATTCATTGGTGCTAGTACTAGAATGTCTCCAATAGGGAAACCAAAGGTTGAAACCGTGTCATTTCCATTTTAATTTTCCATGTGTCTTTACCAAAGGTATGAAGGTTCTACCAATCGGGTCTAGGGATATCTTCTATTTTTGGGATATTCTCTGACGATTGTTCGGGGTTCTCAACAACACTCCCTTGATCCAAAATAGGGTTATGAGTGGGCTCAAGAATTGGCTAGTCAGTTTCTGACTTGTTATTAGGTTGATTGACTTCCATCTTGGAATCTGAATGTTCCTGATTTTCATTGTTAGAACTCTCCAGACCTTCTGTCAAATACTGATATTTGGCCTATGTTGTTGTTGATGATGACTTTTCCCGAACATATAACTCAGAATCCACCCTTATTCATTTTTTAGGTTTCTGATGTACCCCCCGAAGCTGATGAATCCACTTTGTTTATTATATCTTGAATATATATTACATGTCCTTGATCAATATTTCTTTTTCAACCAAGGCCCCTTCCTCTTCTTGTATTTTTCAGGGAAAACCATTCTTCTTCTATTTTATTCATGCATCATAGATCCCACAATTCATTAGGATGGCGTTAGTTATTATTCTTGTGCCCTTAATAAACTCCCCGACAATGGTGCAAAAAATTTTGGTGTGATTAATTGTCTAATTAAATCATCTAATACATTCAATTGTCAACCGAGGGTAAGTATTTTATTACAAGGTTTTTGTGCAATGTTTATGTGGACAAAAAAATCTCCTAACACTTTCTAATGAATGAAATCCACCAATCATGGATTCTCTGCACAACTAATGTGATAAAACTAAATCCTTATATCAAATTAAGATGCAACCAATAAGGTGATCAAAGGAAATTCATAAGAATCAATCGACATTCTTTAAAACTAGTTGTTAATCACTCACTCTTTAATATTAATGAAATCAAAAAACACACAGCTGAAAAGAAAAGAACAAATATGTCAACAATCTTCTTTTGTAAAGGAAACACACCCTCATTGCAGTTAATTAGAACAGGCTCTTATAGAATTGGAATTGAAACTATTGTTTCATTTAACTGAAAACTCACACATGTAGAATTGGAATAAAGCACTTGCTGAAATTGAATTGAGAACACATTCATGTGAAATTGAAATGAACACTTGCTGTAATAAAACAAGACACTTGCTAGAATAAATCAAAACACACTTTCACAGAACTGAAATGAACTCTTTTTTGAACAAAACATAAACACACTCGTACTAAATTGAAGTGAAACACACTAGTAGCAAACCAACTATAACAACTATAATTAAAACAATTAATTCACATTAATTATCTACAACAAGAATTGAACTAAGGAAAATAATAACAAGACAATCTAGATATGCTAATCTAACTACTAATACAATAACAACAACCCTGCTAAAGAGGATGTCCCTTCCTCCTTAGTAGGGGCGAAATACTACAGAAACTGCAACTTTAAGCACTCATAAATTGATACCACAACTTGCAAGATATTTATATTCAATTGAAAGGTGCATGTATAATTGTTGTTACACATGAAGTCAGTCGACTATCCTCTTTTCTCCAAAAACCATCCTAACCTGGAGAAAATATTCTCTCTCCTTTTAAAATTTCCCTTTCCTCCTCTAATCCCGAAAATATTACAATTATGAACAGACTTGATAATATTTCGATTCTCAAGTTTTTCTATGTTGTCTTAATTAAGAAGATACAAAGGATACAAAATATTCTTGTAACCGATTACAACTTATGTAAATGATTTTTATAGAAATAGTCAGTTGAACTGTCCTGTTATCTATGTGAACATCCTGTGTTCAAAACATACAATGGTTGCGACTTTAAGGTAAGACAAATTATTAGATACATCAATCCTTGACATACAGGTCCATGGGTCAATGGTCTAGTCATCATCATGTAGTTATCCTTTGGTGGTAACAACATTCCATAACAGTGGCATTTACGTATCAATTCTTGGAGTAGAAACACCTATAGTAGTAGCACCATGGAGTAGCAACACTTCAGAGTAGTAGAGCCTTGGAGTAGTTGTTATATTTTTAGGGAAAATGAAAACAAAAATATGTTTTCAAAAAATTGATCACTACAATAAATAAGGATCAACACTTAAAACAAAGATTTTGAAGTAGAACAAAACATAAATTACAAATCTGAACATGCTAAGATGATCCAAACTTTAACTAGAACTGATCATGAACAAAAAGGCATTTTTGAATATGTAAACATAGGCATAATAAGATATGAACTTTACCTTAGTAAAACCAATTGATAGAGGTACCTTAAGTGTGGTTTTCCTCTTTTTTTATGCTCCCAAAAGCTATGAAGGTCATGTATCAAAACCTCAAGGCTTGGATCTCATCATGATCTTTAAGTGAAAATTTTTCCAAGAATAAATCAAGGATAATCAACAATAGTAGGGCTGATACAGAAACCTTGAAGACAACAAGAAAGCTCAACCAAAAAATGTCCAATATAAGTTGTAGTGCTACAAAAAAAAAAACCTCACAACAAAATATGGTAGACAAAAGTAGAAGGCAACACCATCATGGAAAAGAAGAGATAACACCAACACCAATAGGAAGAGGGGCCAAGGGCTGCATATGAGGCAAAAACATCCTTAAAACTCCCAACAACACCTAGAATAAGGGTCAAGGGAAGGTCGCGGCACCCTCAACAACAAGAGGAAGGTTTGTCCACCTTAACACAACAAAGGGAAGGTTCGCGGAACTTTAAACACAACAGGAGGAAGGTCCATGGCACCATTACCCAAAAAGGGAGACCTTACACCAGAAATGAAGCTCCCAGCTAGCAAGGAGAAGAATTATAAGTGGTCACACCTCAAATCAGAAAGAGAAATCCCACCAAGGAGGTTGTACCCAAGACAAGAACCAAGCTGAAGTAGCCACAAAAAATCATACCATAAGAAGAGTGTGAGTGAGTGTAAGAATGAGTGAGGGGTAGGTTACTATTTATAGTTTAGGAAGGGTTAGGAATAGGTTTAGTTAAAAACCTAAAACTAAAATAAATAATAATTAATATTTTAATTAATAAAAATATTAACTATAAAGTCAAATAAGTCAAAGTGACTTATAGAAGAAAAACACAACATCAANAACTAAAATAAATAATAATTAATATTTTAATTAATAAAAATATTAATTATAAAGTCAAATAAGTCAAAGTGACTTATAGAAGAAAAACACAACATCAAGCAAGATGGATAATGAGAATCAAGAAAGGGGAGGCTACAAGACAAATTCAAGGGGGTCTTCTTCACTGGAAAATTGTCCACATATGTCTTGTGAAAACTTATAATATTTTATCATCCCTGCATAAGAGGAGAAACCAATGATTTGGTCATGTCCATCTAGCTACTCCTAGTCTCATGGACCATCCTAGGAGAGAAGAAGAAGATCACACATCATCACATATTGTTACACAACCAGGAACCACCTAGTCCTAGACCAGGATACCCCAGAACATATCTAGGGGCCCTAGAACATATATAGGTTCTTTCATCCACCAAGGTACAAGACCAAGGATCAACCCAAGAATTTAATCAAGGATTCCATGGAACACATCCAGGGGCCCTAGAACACATATAGGGACTTACATCAACAACCACCAAGGAACAAAGCCAAGGATCAATCGAAGCACCGAGCAAGGATTCCCTGGAACACATCCAGGGGCCCTAGAACACATCTAGGGACTTACTGCTTGAAAATTGACCAAGAACCCCAAAAATACATTGGGGGCCCTCACTAGGTTCTTTTTCCATGTATATAACTACTTGGTCCCAAACCAAGAACCCCATGAGTGTATTGGGGGCCCTAGATCTCAGCTAGGGTCTTATGCCATCCTCCCAGAGAATGGCTCTTGTAGCTACACTAATTTCAACACTCCCTCTCATCAACACCAAGATTGTCTCGAAAGTACAAACACTTTGTCAAATAAAAAGGCTTAGTCAAAATATCTAGGGTGTCTTCCACCGTCAGAATATACTGAATACTGAGAATGTTCTTCTTCACCATGTCCCAAACATAGTGATATATCATCTCAATGTGTTTCGATCTGTCATGAAACATCAAATTCTCGAACAGATTTATATGGGTCTGGTTATCATAGTGGATTACTTTGGGTTCCAACTCAGCACTAAACAAATATGAGAGTATGTTTCTGAGTCACATTACTTCTCTACTAGCAAGACTTGCAGCAATGTAGTCTGCCTTTGCATTTCTCTAGGCTATGGAGCCATGTTCGTGTTGGATTAGGAGGTCATAGCTAAACCCATATAAAAAAATATCCATAAGTACTCTTTCGGTACACTGTACTTCTCATCCAATCTGAATATGTAAAACCATGAAGCATTACCCTCCACTGGAAGTGTATCTGAGCCCATAGGCTATAATTCCCCGAACATATCTGAGAACATGATAAAAAACAACCCTATGAATATGTTTCGGTTCACACATGAACTGGATGAGGGCATTCACTCCATAACAAATGTCTGGTCTAGTATGTACCAGATACATCAAGGACCCAATGATATGACGATATATAGTGGGGTCTTCTGGATCTGAACCTGTAGCTTGATCATGTAACTTCTTCATCTTAGAAATCATAGGTGTGGTCATGAACTTACACTCTAGTATGCCAAATATGAGAAGCACATCAACTGCATACTTGTTTTGTGAGAGAAAGATCTTCCCCGGTTTCTACCACACTTCTAAGACAAGAAAGTNAAGTAATGCATAAGACCCAATTCTTTCATTTCAAATTCTACTGATAAATCCCTCATATTATGAGCTATAATATTTTCCTCTCCGATAAGGAAAAAATCATCCACATATAAAACCAAGATAATAGGATGATTTTTCACAATCTTTATATAAAGATTAGGATCTGCTGTACTCTTGGAGAATCCAAGATTTTGAACAAAACTGTCGATTCTTCCATACCAAGCTCTCGGAGCTTGTTTCAATCCATACAAGGATTTCTTGAGTTTTCATACATGGGATTCTTTCCCATGGATCACAAAACCCTTAGGATGCTCAATATAAACTTCTTTCTCAACTTCACCATTGAGAAAGGTAGTCTTAACATCCATTTGGTGAAGTTTCCAATCAAAGGCTAAAGAAAGATAGATAATGATTCTAATGGAAGTATACCTAGAAATAGGAGAAAATATCTCATCATAGTCAATTACTTCTTTCTAAGAGAAGTCGTGAGCCACAAATCTAGCTTTGAATTTTTCAACACTGCCATCAACTGCATGCTTTATTTTGTAAAGCCATTTAGAGGTTACCACTGATTTCCCATGAGTTCTTGGGACCACTTCCCATACATCATTCTTTAATATTGAATCATACTCTTCTATCATGGAATCCTTCCACACTTTACGTTTGGAGGCCTCTTCAAAAATTGAAGGTTTTGAGTCAATCGCAAGATTCAACTACACTATCAAGCCAGAGTACTTATCTGGTTTCTTTCTTTCTATGAAGGTACCTTTAAGTGATGCATGCTTTTATTCTTCCCTTAAAATTTCCCGAAACCAAGTTGGATTCCTTTTAACAGGAGGTTTCTCTAAGGTAAACTAAACAGAATCCCTTATGGGATCCAGTGAAGGCTCTATGATCTCCTCCCTCTGCTCATCTGGTAGTGGTGAATCTGAAGGTTCCAGAGATGGAGCTTCCTACTCCTCTGTATCACATGGAAGTTCTCTAGAACGAAGAAAATTTTCTTCCTCATGAAAAGTCGCATCTTTAATGACTTCAATGAAAATTTTCCCTAGTACATAAATTCTATATGATTTTGAGGTTTCATTGTATCCCAAAAATGTTCTTTTCTTTCCAGAGGGCTCTAACATAGTCCTCTTTTATTTAGGTATATGAATGTAGATTGGATTGCCAAAAATTATCAAATTATCAACTGAAGGCTTCTTACTGGTGAAGACTTCTTCTAGACTTTTCTCTTCTAGGGCTTTATGAGGACACCTGTTCTGGATATAGACTGCAGTGCTTGCAACTTCATCCCAAAGAGACAATGGTAGATTTTGATAATACATCATGGCTCTAGATGCTTCAAAAATCATTTTGTTTTTTCTTTCTACAACCACATTCTACTGGGGATTATATGGAAAAGTCATCTCACTCTTAATCCCTAAAGACCGACAGAGATCATTGTACTTGTGGGAGTCAAATGTTTTTCCATTGTCTGTTTTGAAAACGCAGATGTGTCTACCTGTCTGATTCTTAACAAGATTCTTAAAATCCTGAAATTTACTGAAATATTTATCTTTAGACTTCAAAAAATGAATCCAAGTTTTACGAGAACAATCATCAATAAAAAATATATAATAAAGACAATCATTCATTGACGGAGGAGTCATAGGTCCAAAAATATCAGAATGAATAATATCTAAATGCCATTAGTTTTTCTATTATTGTGAGGGTAATCTTTCTTTGTATTTTTACCGAGAGCACAACCTCTACAAACAATATCATGCTCAAATGAAATAACTGGCATACTTGTTACCATCTTTTGCAAACCTAGGAGATCATTATAGTTGATATGTCCAAGCCTTTTGTGCCATAGCTTGCAAGGGTTTATCATCTCGTGAGCCAATGCTTAAACAACTTGACCAATGATTTTGTAAAGTCCACTCTCTTGAGTTTCAATTTTCATGGTTGAGCTCAAACTACCATTTGAGGGCCACATGAGATGCTTCCCTCTAGAGAAATCTATTGAGTACCCTTTGTTTTCTAGCACCGCAATTGAGATGAGTTTTTTCTTTAATCCGGGACCATAAAGAATTTAATCGATATGGAATACATTACTTGTTTGAATCTGAAAAGATGATGATCCAAACCCTTTGATGTCATAGGTTCCATCATCACCCAATTCTACCTTCACATTGAACTTCTTATCCAAAGAGTTTACGAGATTCTTTTTGAAGCCTTTCATGTGTTTAGAGGTCATGTTGTCCACTAACCAAACATCTTCTGACTTGGTTACAATGTTGGAGAGTGTTGAGACAAGATAAAATTCTCGGCGTTGTTCTTTATCTTTAGTAGTTTCCCTGGTTATTCTTATTTGAGGTTCTACTTCCTCAGTTGCAATTGAAGCATGAAACTTGCCTCTATGCTTCTATTGTGAAGGAGGGTTCCTGTAGTATTTTTCATAACGACCTAGCATTTTATAGTTAAAGCATATTATTTTAGATAAATGAGAGTGGAAGTGATATTTCTTACCTTGGGGTTTCTTACCTTTGCCTTTGTGTTGAGGAAACTTATTCCATCTCTTAGATTTGACTGAAACATAATGGTCTCTTATCATTGAGGGTTCATTCCTACTTTTGAGTCTACCCTCTTCTTCCAATCAATCATGCCATAATATCTTGAAGTTAGGTTGAAGTTCTCTTCCATTGAACGAAGAGATAAATGTGTCTCATGAGTCAGGAAGACCATCTACTGTTGCGTGAACAAGATCATGATCATCTAGTGCAACTCAAATTGTTGTAAACTGATCTCTTGTTTGAGCAATTTTGGAAAAGAAGGCAGAGATAGTTTTTTCCTTCTCCATCTTTAATGTATGTAGTTGTTTCTTCAATATCCTCTTCTGAGTTGGAGCCTTATTTTCATATAGATTTTCTAGGGCATCAAAGAATTCCTTAGCGGTCCTTATATGGCCAATGAGGGGCATCATGTTGTCCTTAACTGAGTCAAAGATTATTCTCTTAGCTTTGGATTGCCTCTTTTTATATGTTGACCTGCCTCTATTTGAAGTGGGTTCTTCTATCACCCTGGTAACCATCTCATCCAAGTCGCCCTCTTCTAGTATATTAAACACCTTATCTTTCCAAGCATTGAAGTTGGAGGCCCCTTCAAGCCTATATTCTTCTTTTACTGAAGATGAACCATGTTGATATCAAGATCAGATTATGTAATATCCTTACGACTGATATGCAAAACAAAACCTAAAACATGGATCTACGCAGGCTCAAAAGTATGCCACTTATTGAGCTCTTTACACGCCTTAAGCTCTGAAACCATGTTAGATTTTTAGGGGAAATGAAAAAATAAATATCTTTTCAAAAAATTGATCACTACAGTAAATAAGGATCAACACTTAAAAAAAATATTCTGAAGTAGGACAAAACATAAATTACAAATATGAACATGCTAATATGATCCAAACTTTAACTAGGATTGATATGAACTTAAAGCAGATGCAAACATATGCATAATAAGATTTGAACTTTACCTTAGTAAAACCAATTGATAGAGGTACCTGAAGTGTGGTTGTCCTCTTTATTTATGCTCATAAAATATATGAAGGTCATGGAACAAACCCTCAAGGGTTTGATCTCATCATGATATTTAAGTGAACAGTTTTCCAAGAAGAACTAAAGGATAATCAACAAGAGTAGGGATGATACAGAAACCCCAAAGACAACAAGAAAGATCAACCAATAACTGTCCAATATAGACTGTAGTGCTACATCTACAAAACCCTCACAACAGAATCTGATAGACAGAAGTAGAAGGAAGCAACATCAGAGACAACAAGAGATAACACCAACACCAACGGGAAGAGGGGCCAAGGGCTGCCTATGAGGTAGAGACAACCTTAAAACACCCAACGACATGTAGAAGAAGGGTAAGTGGAAGGCCACGACACCCTCAACAACAAGAGTAAGGTATTCCCACATTAACACAACAAAGGGAAGGTATGCGACACTTTAAACATAGCAAGAGGTAGGTCCATGGTGTTAGTCACCATTAATTTTTTTATGTGAAATCAACATTTCAGGATCTAGCTGGACACTAAACCGGTCTTGAAGCCTGATAAACCAAGAAAGGGGCTAAATCTAGTGGGGAGAGGCTAAAAATGGCAGGAGCGCTAAACTGATGGGGCTTGATACGTCACGGATGGTGAACTCTCCAGATCGACGGTCGAGGATGATTTTGGGGGGAGAAACTACGTGAAGGTTAATTTTAGAAAGTGGGCTGAAATCTAAACCATGGTTTTCATTCAGGGATACGTGGCGCCGCCAAGTGCATTTAGGGGTGAAAAGAGGGTTTCCCCAAACCATTTTCTCATGACCCCAAAATTTGGAGAAGTATAAAAGGGAATTTGTTATTTATTTTATTATTATTTCAAACACTGGATCATTTGAAACTTGGCCTGACCACCCTCGTTCAACTGCAACTCAAAAATACGCCAATTTCATGCCATTTCCACTCATTTCCATGTATTTTTCATCACAACCATGGATCCTATCATAACCTCAGTAATATAACAAGATCCTATGGCGAATGAAGAAGCCCTAATTGATCGAGATTCAAACGTTTTTGATACCAAAATCACCATCTCAGCCATCTCTGTGTCCAGAAGCAACCTGTCTGATAATGTAGGAAGGTGTATACCATTCCTTGAAGAAGTCCAGGCCACTATAGTCCCTTATGTTGTCGAATTTTTTCTCCCCTTTCCCAAATTTATACGTTGGTGCATCAAACAACATTCACATGAAGAAAGAGTCGTCGTAAATAAACAAGGTCTAAGGTCATGTGTAGGGTAGAGAGTCTGTCAATTCGATATTCCCTCAGTATACCAGAGTCTTTCTCCACAATTTATGAACCTTTCAATGAAGAAAATCTAATTAGGGTATACATAGAATGTCCATCAGAGTTCCGAGATCTGTTTTTACAGAAAGTTGTCAAACCAAAACATTTTTTAGAGGGTCTGTCTTTGCCAATGAATGGGAGTATAATGGTTGTTGAAGTCCAATGGGTTTGTTCCCTTTTGATTCAAGTCTTAGGTCTAGATAATGAAAATCACGTGGTAGAAGTCATGCTCGGTTTCCTTTTGACATTTTTTAAGTTAGAGTTTGGTCTGTCAGTCCACATCAGTTTTGATCAATTCATAGCTGATAATATCCATAAACAACTAGTGAATTTTCTCTCTCTAAGGCATTTCAGATACTACACCTATATGCTGAATATTTTCCTGGAAACCAATAAGAGAGAATTTCTTGAAGCAATATTTATATCAAATGAATGTAAAAGGATTACATTGTTTATCTTCATAAACAAATTCATGTCCAAAGTTTACAGTTTTATTTTCAACACCAACCTACCTAGAGTTTTGGATGACATGAGGAGATATATACATCAAAATCCAGAGAACAAAGTGGGGGATTGGGTACTATTCATGCACTCAACAGTAATCTAGATTTATGGTTGTCACAAACCCCCCTATCTTTTTCCTATTTTTCTGACCCCCAGAATCTTTTCCCTTGAATTCATCAGGCAAAG
Source organism: Picea mariana (assembly GCA_032191745.1). Taxonomy (NCBI): domain Eukaryota; kingdom Viridiplantae; phylum Streptophyta; class Pinopsida; order Pinales; family Pinaceae; genus Picea; species Picea mariana. The sequence continues at coordinate 12,796 of JASDQU010173214.1, forward strand.
AATTATATCTGAGACAGAGCATTTCCTGAAGTTGCGCAAAGCCTCTAACCTCAATTTTCCTTTTATCATCGAACACTTCATTGTCAAAAATAGATCATGCTTATCTCAGATTCAAGCAAAGCTTAAAGAGTTTGGATTTGCACAGCTACATGGAATAATATATGATCCACACCAGATCATATCCAAGATAAAATTGATGAACAAATAGACCTCTTATGAGCATGCACAGGTTGAGGGTTTTGATAAGCAGGAAAATTTATAAGTCTGTGTTGATATGGAAACAATATTGCAACCAAATGAAACACATCAAGTGGAGGCAACCCTGCAACAAAGCCAAACACAACAAGCTTCTCAAAAACTAATAGTCAAAGTTCCTAAGATAAGTGTTTATAGCAAGAGAATCAGTTCAGAGGCCATGAGCACCATTGATCAGCAAATTGATCCTAAGAATATGAATATTACACAGTCCCCACAGATAGTGGATTTAGAAGAGGAAGAACCTATAGAACATGAAAATATGGATATGGTGGAAAGTGGTACTAGCATTGTATAGGTTGAAAAGGAAAGAAAAATCCAAAGTGAAGGAAGCTCAAGAACCTTTAGCAGTAAGAAACACATCTTTGATAAAACATCTGGGGAAGCTTATCAATCTAAAGAATATTTGGAAAAAAATTATGTTGAGAAGGGAAACATAACTCTAGGTGAGATGAGGGATTTAGTCCCTGAAGTGGAAAATATTTCTCAGCATCAATATTCTCTGTTCACAGTAAGGGATGTTGAGAAGAGGGCCTTTAATATTTAAGTTGTATATGAAGAAAAAGTATTTGAGATAAAGATAAGGTATAACAACATCAGTGCTCCAGACAAGGTCAAATTCCATAAGAATACCAATGATATGTTGTATTCTGATTACCTGAGTTGAAGCTTGAAGAATTCAAAGATGTCATCTTATGCAATGAAATTGGAAGGAAAATACAAATAGATTATTTGAAATATAGTGCACCCATGGCCTCGTTTTATAGAAAATCTTTGAGGCATTATTCAACCAGTCTTTAGTGTGAACAAGGAGCCATTTAGGGCACCTCTAGGTCTTTGACCAGCCCCCAACTCAGATTCAATTCAGATTTCAGGGTCAAATTGACTTGGGAGATGAACCATAAGTGGGTGGGAGGCTGACCAACATCATAAATGCACCGTTCTGAGGTGTGCATAGTTTTTTGCATCCACAGGCGCAGATGTGCGCTTTTTCGACGTTTTTGACTGGCGCATGTGCACACACTTCCTATGTATTCTGAGTGCATGCTGATTTTATAAATGGTTGTATAGTTTTGTGCCCTTTGGAAATGCATTTTTTGGGCCATGGATGACCTAATAGGTGTTTGGAGATGTTGGATTCTTGTAACCATTTACGGAAAACATTTCAGTGATAACATATGCCCCTTGATATATGAGGTTAGGAGCATACGTATAGCCAAAATACAACAATGTTTCTTCTAGTAAGAGTACCTTTGTAAAAAAGAGTGTTGAGGGGAGTTGCAAGAGCGACCCATTGGAGGGAGAGGGGAATCGGTAGGACCCAAACCCTTCATAGGGTGTGGAAAAATAAGACTTTGTACAAACGAGGCGGGCATACCCCATGCTCATGTTGTGTAACTCAAAAATGTATAAGATAGTAACTAAAACTGTGTGTTGGTGTATATGACTGTAGTGCCCTTGGGGGCATGTTGATAATGGCAGAGGAAAATTCTGATGGTGAACAAACTTTTAAAAGAGGCGATGACCCCTATAATAAGTGTCGAGGATTCACAGGCATTGATGGCCCAACAATTTTCAAAGGTCTTCGGAAAATATAAAAACAACTGTAATAGTCACAAAGTAAGACCCACCGCAACATGAGAAAGTGTTGAAGTCAAATGCCATGGGGGTCAAAGATAGTAGAGAGAAATGATGGTTCTCTTTATGCCATCCAAGACTCCTCATTGTGAAGGTAATGAGAGTCAAGATACTGTCCTCCGACTGGAAACTGTGCTAATGTCGACAGAAAGGGAGACACGACACCAAGAAGCGAAGGGATTCATGAAATCTACTGGAGGAGATCAGGATCCGATGAGGAACATGGCCGAAGTCAAAAAGTGGTGAGACTCAAGACTACCCTTGGTTGGGGATATATGTAAAGGATGAGTGGTAACAACCGTGAAACTTAATCTAGTGTCAAGGGGACGATTAGGCTTGGGTAAATTGTGCTAGAGTCATGAAAAAATGGAAAAAAACAAAGCTCAGAGGTGTATGGACTATAAGATACTCGAGGTTTAAGGGTGATGTCAACAAGGGTAGGAGGTGAAAAATGCCCCAACCAAGGGCGACAGGGGTTGCTTTGCCAAAAAATGAAGGTCGCTAAAGGTGACAACATAAAGATATGTAAATGCTGGAAACAAAGGTTTCGTACAATTACCAGATGAATAAAGAATAAGTTGGGCTAACTATGAATATACAAAAATGGGTGCCCTAGTGCAAGATGGCTTGGCTAGTTAGGGCGCAAGTTACTTGGAAAACAAGTGGGGGGTGGGGGGCCCATAGGTGGGATTCTGTATTATGGAAATGAATCGAGGACAAGTTGTAGATGGGCAATGGAGGGTTAATGATACTACAGAGGCACAGTCAAATGGGAACCATGATGAGATTACCCGGGAGTCCATTGTGGGGAAGCTAGCAAAATGAGGAGGAGGTGCATGCAGCTGATTCTCGGGAATGCAAAGAATATTGGGACTCCTAGCCCTGGGGGGTGAAAAAAGCATGATTTTCAAAGTGCTAGAGAAGACTACTATTGGGACAACTCATGTGGGAGAGAGTGCTATTAGTTGACAGTATTGAAATGCAGCGGAGGTGTGAGTACTGCAGAGCCGGGTGGAGGGGACCCTAGAGGCAAATATCAGAGGGTGTGACTGGTAGATGCAATTGATATTCAGAGGGAATGATTACATGCTAGTGTCGATGATATACCTGAAGGGGTAGCGCTGATGCATGATGACCAAGTACCTTCACATATGAAAACTGAATACCCGACGTGAACAATATCTGAGGATAAAGAACATATAACCGTTATTCAATAATTTGTAAATATAAGCAGGCGTACCTGGGCAAGATGTGAGAAAAATGTGCCCTCCGGGGCCTAGGATGGATGGTGACCCAGGGGATGTGACTGTGTAGGGGGCGGGATCTTGATCCCATGGATGAAGATGGATCAGAAAATGGGCGACTAGAGCTCCTGTAATTGAGCTCAGAGGTTTGGAAAAGGGACTGTATATAGTTGTAGGGCCCACAATGCCACCTCATTTGTACCTGCTATCATAGTGAGTTTACAATATGTTTTAGAGGAGATTTGGAGATTCTGTGAGATTGAGCCAGCCGATCCAGGATTAGCGAGTGCCAGGCTAGTGCTCATATCCTCCTCCATAGTAATTAGGATTTCTTTTTTGGGCAGGGTTGTACATATGGCCATATAGGAGGACTTTGTGAGAGTGGGCCCCTCAGTGCGCGGGCGATCGAATGATTCACGTGCATGAGTGCATGACTATAATTGGGATAGCCACACATGGGGGTACCCAGATGGGGAAAACATGCATGCATTGGGTGCATGCCTGTTCGAAGCATAGTTGCGCATGAGTTTGTGGTTTTGTTCCTAATAGTTGTGGATGTGTGCGCAACTATGTAGCGAATAGGCGCACTGGAATGCACGTTTGTGTGTGTGACAAGGGCGCGTGTGTGCACCCTTGTATCATCGATAGTTTCACATGAGTGCGCAACTGTGGGATGAACAAACACACATATGTGTGCGCCTATGGGGAAAACAACCACGCCCTTGAGGAAAAGCTTAGGGGTGTAAAAAATTATATTTTTTGGAGATTTTGGTGTTTTTATGGGTTGTGATGGCTGATCAAGTACTATATATGTGGATGCAGGTGACCAGTTGATGATACTATTCCACTGGAGAGAGAAGGATTGGGCACGCCTAAGAGAGGCTGTGAGATATGAGGAGCCGGTTGTATGGGGCCCTCTGGTAGCCTATGGATTGCTAAAGTTTTTTGAGTGTTCACTAGTGCGGGCACAAGAGTACCTATTGTAGTTCTTGATCTCGATGTGGAGCCCTGATCTGCATTGCTTCATTGTGTGAGGTGAGCATCTCG
>JASDQU010173218.1:3812-20885 GCA_032191745.1 Picea mariana
GAGTCAAATCTCAGGGACTTCTGATCCAACAATTTCATTAATATCAGAAAGAGTTTACAAAAAGGTATTCAATAATATCTTCCTTACACACTTGCCAACCCTTAGCTCTCATAGCTACATGAAATATATACAAAAATATCTTCCTATGCTACCAAATTCGAATTCAACTATCATCCTATGATAATGCTAACAATTACAATATATTTGGCTAAAAAATCTAAACAGTATGCTGAAAATAGGGAGTCAAGTTTGACTCATTTATTACATCTTAACTACTTGGCAAAATCATGATTTGAATCCCTAAACTTATGCTTTTTACCTTGAAATTCGTTGAGGATGTAATGGCATGCATAGTTGGCTCAAAATAGCCAATTTGGAGCCGACTCAACAATTCTATCACAGTTTCACAGCAAGTCTGTTGTGCAATAGTAACCCACAACAAAAACGCAACAAACTGAGAAAATAGGGGTCAAAGATAACATCATATATCAATAAGAAAAACATATTTTTCAAAACTGAGAGAGGTTTTTTTAGATGAACTCGTTCTTGAGAAAAAAATTCTCTCAGTTTACTAAAATTCCTCTCCAGCTTCTCGGGATCCGCGCCCAAAGATAATGACTAAAACATGAAATCATTTAATATTGAAATTTGGAAAAATGGGCTATAAAGATCCATTAGGATCTCCCAAACCAAGACACCTGTGGAGAAACAAAGAGAGGTTTTTGTTATCTAGTTTTTTCTTGACAAACCCTCGTTCAATTTTCAAAATTTCATTTCTAGTTGGCCAGAAACAAAGTTTGAAGTTGACCACTAAAATAGTAAAAAACACAACATCCACTACAGACTGTGCACAACAGGTTGCGTAACGAGAGTTCTATTTGACATTTTGACCATTTATTTGACTCTTGTTGATATGAGATGGTGTGATGATGATGAAAATAATATTGTTGAATGCTTGGAAACCTGTGTCAACCCATTGCAAAGATGATTTTATTCATTGCTCTCCAAAACCTTAATTTACTCAAAACTTCAAGATGGAGGTCTAACTATCAAACACGATTAAAACATTTCCCTTATTGATGAAAAATGATGATACTCATAACATTCTTCAACTAGTTGAAAGTTACAAACCATAACCATAAGCCGACCCTCCCTTCCACTTTTCAAAACTGACCAAGACAGTTGCACAACAGACCTTGTTGCGCAATTGCAAAATTTTCTTTTTTGCTACTCATAACTGCTCTAGAAGGTTCAAAATTCTTTGCGTGAGTAAAATATGATATAAACACTGACCAACACTCTTCCTTGATAAAAAAAACAGATTGTGCAATGAATTTGCAAAGTTCAATGGTGATGGTTCCTTGATGACCAGAATTAGGGTTTCATTGTCTTCACTGTCACCTTAAAAGCATGCCATGGTATTTGTGGGATCAAGGTGTGATTTTGACCCTACTAGACACATTGGACTCAAATGAAACTGAATCAACCTAATATAGGTCACTGACATCGACTTCAATGGGGATGGCATCCTCCCTGTGAGGTGCCAAAGAACAAGAATACTAGTTTCCTAATCCACTAGGCTGATCCCAAACCACTGATAGCTGCAACTTGTAAACTAATCTATCCAACAACTTGACTTGTAACCAACTAATTGTAACTGAAACAAAACTTCTTGCCACTGATAAATTCTTTTAACATACTCTGTACACTAAAATCTGCAATGTAAACCAAACTATACTATACTACAAACTGAAAATCAAATGCTGAAAATGATGCTAGACCAACAAGCTTATTTTCACACCTCTATATACTCTAAAATTGATGAAATGAATACTCAATCAAGTGATGCTAAAATTCCAATGCAGCCAATCAAGCAATTGGCTGCTCAATTTCCCTTTGCTCACAATTTTCTTGAGCAGGTAGACAAATGTAAAAGATGGCAACTGAAAACAAAAATTGAATCCAAAACCTAAGATTATGAATGAAACCAATTCCACCTTTACTGATGACTGCAATAGGTTGGCCACAAGATCTTGAAAATCAAGAAAAATCACTTCTTCTTGATGAACAAAAATAGAAAGACAAACCTCATTCATAAGTGTTGGTTGTTCTTGCCCTATTTCTTCAGTTCCGAGAACATTGTCAAATGAAATGGCAGTAATAGGTTTGTATACTCTTCCACGCATATAAAAAAAAAAACATTCATACATTCTTGAACATCTTCAAATATGACAACCATATTATGTGCATCAAGGTTATTCTCTTTCTCATCAAACAATTCTGATTTGGTTTTATTAACTTTCAAAAACTTTGATTGAGGACTATCATTTTGACTTTCAAATGAATGAAGAGAAATAAGTTCCTGCACATAATCTTCTTGCAAATGTGAGAAGCTACCAACATGAACTATTTCACATTCTAGAGTTCCCATGGATGCATTTTCAAAACCCTGATTTTCAAAGGAATCAAATAAAACAACTGCCTCTTCATTGTCTTCCGATATTTGTGATTGAAAAGTGGCATACACTTTTTTGTTGCTTTCTTGAAACTCTATGTCATTGGTTGGTTTACTGATTGAAGTCTCCATGCATGCAGCTTCAAGAATTTGACCTTGGCAAGTTTCCTCTTGAAATATATATTCATAGATAGAATAGTTTGAAGAAAAATTTGAATGACAATCTTCATCCTATCTTGGTTTCTTAAAATATGAACATTTTCATCAAACTTAGGAAATGAAAAATGACTTTCATCATTAGAATCTCGATCAACTTCATCTTCATAACAATTATGCTCTAATTTCTATTCCTGATGTTGAAAAGGTTTTTCATGAAGATCCTCTAAGATTTTCTCATCCATGAACTCCTCATCTCCATAAAAATTTTCCAGATGCTAAATAAAATTTTCAAAATGTGTGCAATTGTCTTTGACCAACAACAAAGATGAATAATGTTCTTTAAAATGCTCATAAAATACTGCGTGAACGTCTCTAATGGAATACAAACTATCGGATTGTAATTTTTCATACCAAGACTTTGCATTTTCTTCTAGGGTAGCCATAAAAATTTTCATCAAACAATCCTCATGAAACTAAACCTTTAACTTTCTTACATGCATATGAAATTTAACTAAGTGCAAAGAAACATTATCACCATATGTGTATTTGAATTTTGGAAAATAAGTCTTCCAATCTATGCAAGGCATTTGATTTGGAAAATTGGGAATGTGAGAGTGATTCATTGGATCATACCTTGCAGATCTGTGATCCATCTTGAACAAGTGGATTCATCAATAAAGTCTTTAGGCTACTGAGTCTTTGGACAATGGAGTCGCCATGAAAAATTTAAACTCTAGATTCTTGAAAATGGAGTCACCGGGTGAATGATGTAAAACCTTTCTGTGTCTGACCACTGTTCACCATCAATACTCAGATCTGAACTTTGTCGTTTATCCCATGGAATATTTCACCTTCACTCCCTGAAAATGGTGCCAAAATGTTAGCACTCTATACATTTCCCTAGTTGAGGAGGAAAATCACAAAGGTAACCACAAACCAACTTGAGGATGGAAGCTATCCCTTCCAACCTAGAGAGGGATCTCTCTCTTCAAATCAATCACTAAAAGGATTGATTTGGTTTTATTCTCAAAGGATAGATCTCTAATATGAATTTGGATTTATAATGTTGGTGGTAATGTGGACATAAATTTCATTGGGCAATGGAGTCACAAAAAAGTCAGAAATCAATGAAGGTTTACTGGATACTTGGTAGATTGAGGAGTGACTTATCAGAGGCAAGATAGAGAGAATTTGTTTAGGCCAATTAGATATCTTTGTAGAGAGAATATCATAGAAAAAACAAATAATCCCTTAGGGCATCTAACAAGGATGAATCCCAAGGTGGCTATGGTAGAAGGAAAAATAAAATTACATGCAACAGTGCCAACGAAGCATCAACTAAAGATGAATTATGATACATACAATTTAGATTAACACAAAGAAGAAGACATATAACGTAGAAGCATTTAAACTAGAAGACAAAAACTGAAGATCACATGCATAAAGTAACACAATCACATGTAGCTCTAGAGTCAAATCTAAGGGACTTATGATCTATCAATTCCATTAATATCATAAGAGTTTACAAAAAGGTATTCAATAATATATTGCTTACACACTTGCCAACCCTTAGTTCTCATAGCTACATGAAATATATACAAAAATATCTTCCCATGCTGCCAAATTTGAATTCAACTATCATCCTATGATAATGCTAACAATTACAATATATTTGGCTACAAAATCTAAACAATATGTTGAAAATAGGGAGTCAAGTTTGACTCATTTATTACATCTTAACTACTTGACAAAATCATGATTTGAATCCCTAAACTGACGCTTTTGATCCTGAAACTCGTTGAGGATGTAATCACATGCACAACTGGATCTAACTAGCTGATTTGGAGCTAACTTGGAAACTATGTCACAGTTGCGCAACAAGTCTATTGTGCAACAATAACTTGCAACAAAAACGTAGCAGATTGCACAACAGACTGGGAAAATAGGGGTCAGATATGAAATCATATATCCAGAATAAAAATATATTTTTCAAAACTTAGAGAGGTTTTTGTAGATGAACCAGTGATTGAGAAAAAAATCTCTCAGTTTTCCAAAATTCCTCTACATATTCTCGAGAGCCACACCCAAATATAATGACTAAAACATGAAATCATTTAATATTGAAATATAGAAAAATAGGCTGTAAATATCCATTTAGATCTCCCAAACCATGAAATTGGTGAAGAAACCAAGAGAATTTTTGTTATATGGTTTGTTATTTTGATTAATTGGGTTGGTTTTCATTGATGTCAACCCTTCAAGAAAGTCTAGTAGCAAATTTTGGTAGCACAAAGGTTTGGGTAATGGACCCAAGTTTGTTTGATGAATAATGGTATGAGTTTTGATATGTTTTGCAGGTAAGACTATTCTAGATGGATAGTACATGTCATGCCATTTCTGGTGGTATGTGGAACATCACATAACATCTCATGGTTAGAGAGTTATGGCCATGTGAAGTTGGAGAACCCTCATGAATCATCTAGAAGCCCCAAAAGGTCAAAGTAGTCAAAGTGGTTGCAAAGAAGAAATTATTTAAATAATAAAGTGAAGTGATGAGTGTACTATAAGTCAAAGTGGATATAAAGTGAAGTGATGAGTGTACTATAAGTCAAAGTGGATACAAAAAAAAATATTTAAATAATAAATTTAATGGAGAAATTACTAAGTAGACAAGTGGTTAGAAGTTGGTTAGCCCTAAAATAAGGAAAGTAGTTTAAGATATTTTAGAAGGTATATAATAAAGTGAAGTGATGAGTGTACTATAAGTCAAAGTGGATACAAAAGAAATTATTTAAATAATAAAGTTAATGGATAAATTACTAAGTGGACAAGTGGTTAGAAGTGGGTTAACCCTAAAATAAGGAAAGTGGGTTAAGATGGTTAAAAGGTAACCCCTTGAGGAAGCTACACAAAAGTATAAATAAGAGGCAAGGCTCTCTCATTTTAAACACACTTGAGAATATTGAATATCTACAAGTGAATGAGGTAACCAAAGGATATCTAAGCCAAATTTCAGAAGGAAGGTGAAGTAAAGAAGGCCAAAATTCAAGTGAGGATAAACTCTTTTGATGATGCTTTCTAAGGTATGTTATTTACAGGTCATCTCACCATTTTCTCAATAAATGTTTTTCTAGAATGATTCAGACTGTGAAATTGGGAGGTCGTTGAGGAAACATATCCAAATAGTTGTGATACAAATTTCATCTTGTGGGTCATTTTATTTTTGGAGTTACACTCTGTGGAAAATAGGGTTTGTGGCTAGTCCTGAAACTAGTCTAAAACATGTGTTTCGGTAAAAACGTCATAACTTCTTCATAACAAATCCAAATTCTGTAAGACCAAATGTATTGGTTAGATTACGATCTGTAGTATTCCTTGGACAATGTTTCAGATCCATACAACAAATATTATATGTGGGGCACACTCTACAACTTTTCTCTCTAGAATAAGCCAAAATTCAACAAGGGATGTCATTTTTGCTATAACTCCTTTTTTGCGAGGTTCCAAGTAGTGAAATCTAGAGGAATTGCATAAAAGACACTATAGAACATTGTGTACCATTTTCATATCTTTATTCATTATAGGTACATAGTTATGATTATTTCAAGTTTGGGTTATTGACTAATCCAAAATTAGTCATGTGAGACTAAAGTAAAGTTTGATAAAAATGCTAGTCTCTTGTTGTTAAAGTTAAGGAAGGTTTGCAGGTATGTGATCATATACACCAGTTCTATTACAGAGTTACAAATCAGATTTGGATGATGAAATTGATGAGGAATTTTGGTTGAGGTACATGTTGGGTACATGGTTGAGACAAGTAGTTGATGAGTTGGCACATACAGGAGGTGTATAGTTGATAATGTTGGTACATCTTGACGATTCATAGTTTATGTGTATTTGATGCATGATTGTTACATATTTGGTGCATGGATGATGCACTTGTTGATGGTACAGGTTGGTGCATGGTTGATGCACTTGCTTATGGTACATGTTGATTACAGGTTGTTTGGTACATGTTGTTATAGGTTGGTTGGTTGCAGGTCAGTGGTACAGGTTTTTATAGTGGTATATCTCACAACGATAGTGTGACATTGGTTCCATCATTCTACTTCTACATCAGGGCATTTGGATGGGGAAAGGACAGGTGGTTTTAGCCACCTTTCTATTGTAGCTGGAGAACATATGGGGTTGTAGCCTCCTTCTGGTTATAGCTAGAGAATTGGAGAGTTGGAGCTTCCCTCAGGTTTTAGCCTAAGAAACTAGGGGGTTGGAGCCTCCTTCCAGTTTCAACTGGAAAACAAAGGAAGTTGGTGCTTCTAATGAATGTAATTATTAAATACATCTAAGAAAAAAAGTTCCATGGTTTTCTCTCACTTTGGGTTTCCATGTAAAAACATTGGTGTACTGTGTATGTGTATGATTGCTCATTTGTTCATTGTTTATTTACTCTGCAACTATTGGATGATAATGCTACATTGATATAACACTTGGATTTTATGGATTAGATTGCTCTGTTACTGATTCACCCCCCCTCCCAGTAATCCAACAATTGGTATCAAAGAAGGTTCCTTCAGAAATCAGTTTAACCACTGAAAGGTAGATCATGGAGAGAAGCAACATGTATAAAAATGGAATACCACAGTTTGATGGACACAAGTATGCATTTTGGAGCAGAAGGATGAAAACATAAATATAGGCACAGGGATTTGAAATTTGGAAATCAATTTTAGATGGATACAAAGAACCAACAGTTCCACCAACAAATGAAAGAGCAATAAAACTCGGGGAAAATAATTCCAAAGCCACAAATGCACTTTTGAATGGTCTTTGTGAATGATAATACACCAAATTTATACATTGTAAATCCTGTAAAGATATTTGGGACAAGATTCAAAATATTTATGAAGGAGATTCAAAAGTCAAAGAAGAAAATCTTCAAACATATAGAGGTCATTTTGAACAACTAAAGATGAAGGAAGATGAGACTATTACAACTTACTTCTTACGAGTTGATGAAACAATAAATGCAATCATAGGATTGGGAGAAGAAATTAAATAATTTGTAATTGTTCAAAAGGTACTAATATCTCTTCTTATGAGATTTGATCCTAACATATCAACACCAGAAGAAAAAGCAGATCTAGACTCTGTTATCTCCTCAAATAACACAGTCAAATTTGTTTATTTTAGGTGATAGGAAGTCATTGAAAAATACATTTCTAAATTTTTTAAGGTTCATTTTTTAGATCCTTAGGTTTGTAATAAAGTTTGAAAAATATTTTATTTGGTTTTCCCTTCAAAAAGGTCAAAACTCAGGTTTCGGTAGCTAAGCGCCTTTCCAAAAGGGCTTCTAAGCCACCGAAAGTGCAAAAAATCCGCGTTTTTACTAGGTTGAGTCATCATTTTCAAACGATGATTTTGAGCAATTGGAAGATCATTTTGAGAAACGGTCGGAGGTTTTTGTGCTTAACATATCAAAGACTAATAAACTCTCTCAATTTTCCTACAGGTGTCATATATTGGGAGAATCGAATTCATCTCTGAGCCCTAATTTTTGGATCTCAGAATTTACCAGTTTGACACATGTTTTTGAAATGAAGATCATGGGTAAATAAAAATGAATATCAAATAAATGAGAGAGGTTTTTTCTCAAAACGAACCTATCTACAAAAACCTCTCTTAGGTTTCCAAAATATGTTTTTATTTGAGAGATATGGGTGAATATTTGAGAGGAATATTTCCATAATTTTCGGTGGCTTAGGCGAACATTTCAACTGTTCATTAGCCACCAAAAGCACATACATGGCAGAGAGGTCGTATTTTTTCCCAGATCTAACTTTTTCTCAGCCAAACATCTCGAGAATGGTTTCTTAAGATGCATGATAATTAAATACATCAGATTTAAGGTTTTGTCTTGATGTATGAGGTGTTTTAGATGGTGGCAAAATGGAAATAACCACATATTTTTTGAGCACAGAAAATAGTTTTTGGCTAAAAATAACAAATTTGACCCATCTAGTTTTCTATGGATATTCAACAGCTTTGGAAGGTTTTCTACACTTGGAAAATATTTTGAAGGAGATAAATATCATAGAAGGTAAGAAGTTGACCTAGTTTTTAGGATCTCTTCCTATTCTTTTGTGACAGTTTTTGACTGTCTATTTTAAGTAAATCTGATCCTACTTTTCAGGATCTAGATTTCTCATGTAAAGTCTATAAAGCCATAGACTATTGATGTAAAAAAGGAGGGGAAATTCAGTCCTTGAGGCTGAAGGTTCGATTTTGAGTTCTGTAATCCACTGTTATTATGATAAAGACACTTTCTTTAATATATTAAGCCTGCAAGCTTCTTTCACTGCTATTGTCAGACTCTCTTTTATCTTTTTCTATGCCTATGAGTTGAAATCATTCCTTTGTATATGTTTAATAGTCCCATGGTAACTGTCATCTTACCTTTGATTGTTAAGCAAGAATCATAAGCATCCTTTGCTATTTTGTGGACCCGTCATATATATTGCCTATGTATGTTCTGCTTAATTGATTGGTTTTCTTATCCATTTGATCTACAAACCTATCTGATAATAGCTCTTGAAGGCCTTGTATTGCATGAATATAGCTAGACTATCTTGAAGATACAATCGAGTGATTTAAGATATTCATCTTGATCCAAACCCACACCCATTATTGAGAAAATAGTTACAAAAAGGTTAAGTTACCAGGCATCTCTGAGATACAGCCTAGGAGAGTTTCCTGGAGTGATAACAAATTGGCGTCATTGCCGGGGAGAGGAGATTGAAGCTTAGATTCCCTGGGAGACGACATAGTTATAAATTTTGATGATAGACAAAGGCTGGACATCATATTGGTTGTAATATTCTATCTGGCGACTCCATGAAGGACAAATTCATTGGCGACTCCATTGTCTTCAAATGTCAAAGGAATTTGCTGCTCTTTTGGCTAGGAGGTTTGCACCTCTTAAATTTTTTGCAATTCCTAGTTTCCCACATCCAGTACCTTTTATGGATATTTGGGGAGACTACCTTCCATGGTTCAGAGAAGCAAAAGAGGATAATCCTTCAGATCACCTTATCAGATTTCATCAATGCATGGCTCAGTTACATATACATGATGAAGATGTTATCATGAAGATGTTTTTCTATTCATTGGAGGGTGATGCACGCAAGTGGTATTTCTCATTAACTCCTTCTAGTATTTCATCTTTGAAAGAGTTTCACAGAGTATTCTATGAGCATTGCAAAAGGTATTTTTCTTAGGAACTTCTGTTTGAGCATTGTTGTGAGGAGTTTCATATAGATATTCAACATATTGTTTCTTCTAGTAGGGAGGATGAAAGTGGATATATTAATGAAGATACATATATGGATAAAGTTCAAGTTCTTTTTATTACTACTTCTCATGAAGAAGATGTACCAGACAATATTGATGGTTTCATTATTGAGGAGCTTTAGATGAACCTATTGATTCAAATCTAGATGAGCAGGATGATAATGATAAGGAAAGAGGAGATCTTGTTTCAGATCTGTTTTAAAACCATACTACTGATAATTCTATGTAAAAAGCTTCATCTTTGCCATTTGGATTCTATCTTGATGTTCCCATATGTGATGAATATTATAAAGGGGAGCAGAAAGGATTAGATCAGAAATTGATGATGCCTTTTTTTCCGTCAGTTGTTGAGCAACCATGTTTGTACGTGTTTAAAGATCTGGTTCTAGCCTTGATGGAATCATATATTTCAGATCAATTGAAAATTTTAAACTTCATTATCCCACTAGCACTCCCGGGTGAGTTTTCTTTCTTGAATAATTTTTTATCACTGCTAATATGTTTTAGACATTGTCTAATGATGAGTGATAGAGGCATGCTCATCTCAGTTTTGAAATTTCTTGGATGGTTACTGTGGAAGTTTGCCTTTACTTGACCAAATTTCAGATTTAGTTAGAAGTAGAAGTAGGCAGCTGAATAAGCTCTTCATATGAGCAGATAGATTGCTTTCAGTTTTCTTAAATAAGCAAAGATTCCTGGGGACTTGAACGTTATGCTACCCTTTCTCAGGACAATGGCCTTGTGCCCATTGTGGAGCCAAATATTCTGTTGGATGGAGACCATTTCATTGATAAAAACCTTGAAGTGGCAGAGAAAGTTTGGACTGAGGTTTTCTTCTACTTGGCAGAGAACACTGTGTTGTTCGAGGGATTTTTGTTAAAACCCAGTATGTTGACTCCTGATGCTGAGCACAAGGAGAAAGAAATCCCACAACAGGTTTCACATCACACTCTTGAAATGCTTAAGAGGATGGTGCCACAAGCATGGAAGTCCAATGGCATCTGCAAACTCTTTTTCTTAACGGTGGAATAATGGTTTTTTTGGGGTTTTGATCAAATTTTTCAAATAGAAATAATGAGCATTTTACGCAGGCATGAATAACTTGAAGGTAGATGCCATAATCTACAGAAGAAAAGTGTTGAATTAACTCAAACATTGAGCATATTTGCCATATTTTCTAGGTATCATCGCCAACAAGAAGAGAAAGGGGAATGCAAAGTTCAACCAAAGAATCTGCAAAAGATTGGAGTGTTAACACACAGAACATCTGATCAACTCAAAGAAAAAGGGCATTCTCTTACTAAATATAAATGTGCTGATTGAATTAGAGGTCTAATGATGTATGAAATTCCTAATATGAAAACATATAAGGTCGATGTTGTCCAACAATGGTGAGGCAGAAAGAAATGCATTTCTGCAATTTTGAAAGCCTGCCTTTTCAGTGGCTATTTCAGTTTTTACAACTGTCCTTAGCCACCGAAAGCAGAGCTTTCAGTGGCTTACAGGTTAGAATTTTGGCTCTCCTAGCCACCGAAAGCACAAAATAGGGCAGCATGCTACTATTTTTGCACAGATATGAGTTCCCTTGATCCAAATGCCATGAGGCCAGTTCCAAATGATAGATAATAATTAAAGTCATCATTATCAAGGTTATGTTTTGATTTTGGAGGTGCTTCGTCAAGGCCAATCTCAAACAAGTGATAATAGAAATGTTAGTTCTATTCAAGTGCCGCCCCCACCTATTCATCCAATGCATGGATTTTTCAACCTATAATTTTCCTCCCAGACCTATTACTAATCCATATGGAACATTATAAATGGATATCACTTGACAAGTGGATATTTGAAGCTTGGTGGTACAAATTTTGAAAATGGTTACAGCAGGATGCAGTAGAGCATGAGGAAACTGTAGCAGAGCCAGATCTTCAAGAAGCAATCCCAACTGGAAAACAAATGACAGAGTATGCAGATTTGCCTTCACCTACACCTAAGGAAGAGTAGGAGCTGCAAGATGATGAGGCATCAACCAACAAGCCCAAATTGTCAAAAATCAATCAAATGCTAAGACAAGCATATGATCTTGGACTCCTTGACAGAGAAGTTAAGACTAGTAATCAAACTTTGATAGAAAAATATATTGAGTTGTATGATTCTCACCAAAGGCTTACTAAACAATATGCTAAGCTGGAGAAAAGGAACCAAATTTTGATGCTAGGTTGTACAGGAATATCATGCTACTAAGAATCAAAATGATGCCTCCAAGACCTAAGGCACATATTGCTCTGTAAACCCTGGCAGAAGCATCCACTAATCTTGTTGATAATCCAGGGGTAGATATCAACTCTGCTGATAACCTAGACTCTGCTCAGGCTGTTGAAGCCTCAAAGGAGCATAAGTGAAGATAAGAAGATGGAAGGAAATAATTTTTTGCAATTTTGAAAGCTAGTTTCAAAATAGAGCTTTCAGTGGCTTAGGCAGGCTTTCACAACTATTTTTAGCCACCAAAAGTAGAGCTTTTAGTAGCTCATAGGTAAGAATTTTGCCTCTCCTAGGCACCGAAAGCACAAAATAGGGAAGAATGCTACAATTTTTGCACAGATATAAGTGTTGTTGTTCTAGTTGGCACGAGAAAGGTTCCAAAGTGATGATCATAATTTAGAGCATCGGTTTTATTGCTTTGTTTCAGTTTTGGAGGTGTCAACAGCATGAGGAAGATAAAACTTCTTATATATTTTTGGCAAAAGATAACTGGTTTTTCAGGGTGGAATTTTTGACCTCATCCATCAGCATCTGAAGATCACTACAGTTGTCGAAGACTATGAAGAATTTCAAGGATACAAGTTTGCAAGGGATCATTTCCAAAGGCCAAACGACTCCATAGCCCAATGGTAAAGGCTACAGGCAAGTTACAGGTTTGCAGAAGATCAATTGCACGGGCCAAATGACTCCATAGCCCAATAGGAAAGACATTGGAGCTGAGTTTCTTGAAACCTCGTAGGGAGGCTTTCATCCCCAGAAGGAGCCACATGTTATCTCCTCAAATAACACAGTCAAATTTGTTTATTTTAGGTGATAGGAAGTCATTGAAAAATACATTTCTAAATTTTTTAAGGTTCATTTTTTAGAGCCTTAGGTTTGTAATAAAGTTTGAAAAAAATTTGATTTGGTTTTCCCTTCAAAAAATTCAAAACTCAGGTTTCGGTAGCTAAGCACCTTTCCAAAAGGGCTTCTAAGCCACCGAAAGTGTAGAAATTCTGCGTTTTTACTAGGTTGAGTCATCATTTTCAAATGATGATTTTGAGAAACTTGAAGATCATTTTGAGAAATGGTCGGAGGTTTTTGTGCCTAACATATCAAATACCAATAAACTTTCTCAATTTCCCTACAGGTGTCATATATTGGGACAATCAAATTCATCTCTGAGCCCTAATTTTCGGATCTCAGAATTTACCTGTTTGAAACATGTTTTTGAAATGAAGATCACGGGCAAATAAAAATGAATCTCAAATAAATGAGAGAGGTTTTTTCTCAAAAAACAATGATATACAAAAACCTCTCTCATTTTTCCAAACTCTATTTTTATTTGAGATATATGGGCGAATCTTTGAGAGGAATATTTCCAGAATTTTCGGTGGCTTAGGCGAACATTTCGACTGTTCATTAGCCACCGAAAGCACAAACAAGGCAGAGAGGTCATATGTTTGCCCAGATCTAAATTTTTCTCATCCAAACATCTCGAGAATGGTTTCTTAATATGAATGATAATCAAATACATCATTCTTAAGGTTTTGTCTTGATGTATGAGGTGTTTTAGATGATGGCAAAATGGAAATAACCACCTATTTTCTAGGCACAGAAAACAGTTTTTGGATAAAAATAGAAAATTCGACCCATTTGGTTTTCTATGGATATTCAATAGCCTTGGAAGGTTTTATACACTTGGAAAATATTTTGAAGGAGATAAATATCATAAAAGATAAGGAGTTGACCTAGTTTTTAGGATCTCTTTCTATTCTTCTGTGACAGTTTTTGACTTTCCATTTTAAGTAAATCTGATCCTACTTTTCAGGATCTAGATTTCTCATGTAAAGGCTATAAAGCCATAGAATATTGATCTAGAAAAGTAGGGGAAATTTATTCCTTGAGGCTGAAGGTTCGATTTTGAGTTCTGTAATCCACTGTTATTATGATAAATACACTTTCTTTAATATATTAAGCCTGCAAGCTTCTTTCACTGCTATTGTCAGACTCTCTTTTATCTTTTTCTATGCCTATGAGTTGAAATCATTCCTTTGTCTATGTTTAATAGTCCCATGGTAACTATCATCTTACCTTTGATTGTTAAGCAAGAATCATAAGCATCCTTTGCTAGTTTGTTGACCCATCATATATATTGCCTATGTATGTTCTGGTTAATTGATTGGTTTTCTTATCCATTTGATCTACAAACCTATTTGATAATATCTCTTGAAGGCCTTATATTGCATGAATATAGCTAGACTGTATTGAAGATACGATACAATGATTTAAGATATTCATCTTGATCCAAACCCACACCCATTATTGAGAAAATAGTTACAAAAAGGTTAAGTTACCAGGCATCTTTGTGATACAGCCTAGGAGAGTTTCTTGGAGAGATAATAGACTCAATAAGCATGGATGAACTACATAGAATATTCACAGCATATGAAATGAGAATTGAACAGGAAAATCCAGATATAAAAGAAGCAGCTTTCAAAGCATCCAAAAGGCTAAAGAAAAAAGGAAATAAAAAGAAAAAGAACATAGCAGCAACAATGACATGTCGAAAGATGATGAAGAAATGACCAACTTTGTCAGAAGATTGAACAAGGGAACAAATGACAGATATAAATGTAAGTTTCCATTGATTTGTTTTAATTGTGATGGTATTGGTCATTTTGCTAACAAATTTTCTCATAAGAAAAATAAGAGTAATGATGAAGATTACTCAAATAGAAAACAAACATATAAAGGCAAAAAAACCACAAAGAAAGTTTTCAAGAAAATCTTATGCATCAAAGAAGACATCTCCTCATGAGATGAAGATGAAGTCAGTGACAGTGAGACAAAAATAGTTCTATTCATGACAATAGAAGAATCTGATAAAGAAGACACCGAAGAAGATGAAGAGGCAAAAGTTGACTATCGAGAAGAAGTTTTGTGTGCCATAGAACTTATAAGAAGAGAAAAGAAGAGAAAAAAGAATCTACACGCAGAACTAGACGAGAAAGAAGACACTCTTGAACTAGAACAAATGATCACAAATTTTAGGTTCAAATAGAAGAAGATAAAAGAATTGAAGAAGCACTCAAAGAACAACTAGAAGAAAGAGACAGGATCATTGAAAATTTGGAAGCGGAGATTGTCACATTAAGAAAGGATCTTCAAAAGAAAAATATGCAGAACAACTCAAAATTTTTGGATGACATTATCAACAGTCAAAATCCTCATCATGACAAGTCCGGACTTGGATACAATCATAAAAAAAAGGGATCAAGCTCTAAAACAACAGAAAAAGAAACATATCCAAAAAGCTATGAAAAACAATCAAAGGGGATAGGAAGACCTACAAGGAATATTATAGGGACACTCCTCCACTGAGAAGATTTTTATTTCAGAATCAACGATTGATAGAAACAGATAGGCGTCAGGAAGAAGAAGGATTCATAAGAATAACTCCCTTAAGAAGATATTCAACTCCCAGATATCAAACTATATTTTTTGGTTTATGTTATGAATTAATTTTGGACATAAATCTATGAATTGCAGAGCTAATAGTAGGAACATAAACAACTTTGAAAGTCCTACAAAAAAGGGTTATCCAAGAAGGCCTAGTGAAACACATAGAAGAAGTTACAACAGGTTTGAATCATTGAGAACTAAAGTGGAATGCTACAAGTGTAGCAACTTTGGACACATGGCCAAAAATTGCAGAATGACAACCCCTCATAGAGAAACACAACAGAACAAAAATAGTCACAGACAAGAACCTCAGAAGAGGACATGGATAAGAAAGCAGAATCATTATAGCAATGAAGAATGCATACTCGCTCTAGAAGCTAAGAAAAAGAAACGTGGTTGGTATGTTGACATTCGCTGTTCAAAACACATGACAGGTGATAAAGGAAAATTTCTTACATTAAGAAAGGAAAGAGATGGATCAGTCTCCTTCGGAAATGATGATTCAACTAAAATCATTGGAAAAGGCATGGTCAGAATTGGAAACAAGAATACCGAGGCATAAAATGTTCTACTAGTAGAATATATGAAACATAATATTCTAAGTGTAATCAAAATGTGTGACCAAGGTCATAAAATTACTTTCAATTCACAGAAGTGCGAGATAAGAAAAGAAGGTTCAGGAAAATTGATTGCAACAGTTGCAATAAATTCAAGCAACATATATGTACTAAGTGAAATTGGAAATGAAAAGTGTTGTCTGGGAAAGGAAGATGAAAGTTGGCTATGGCACATAAGAATGGGTCACATACACTTTGACAACCTTGTCAAAGTTAGCATAAAGGAATCCGTTAGAGAAATTCCCGAGATCACGAAACCAACCAACACTTTATGAAAACATTGTCAACAAGGAAATAAAAAAAAGACTAGGTTCAAATCAAAGGAACACTCAACGACAAGACCATTGGAAATTGTGCATACTGATCTAGTTGGAGCAACTACAACAAAGGTTTTAAAAGGTGGGAAATACTTTATGTTATTAGTTGATGATGATATAAGAATGACTGCAATTTTCTTTCTCAGGAATAAGTCAAAACCTTTTGAAAACTTCAAGGTCTACAAGAAAATGGTTGAAAATGAAATGGATTCAAAAATCAAATGTTTGAGATATGATAATGGAGGATAGTTCACTTCAAAGTAATTTATAGATTACTGCAACAGACATGGAATGAAAAGGCAATTCTCCGTTGCTAGGACACCTCAACAGAATGGAGTTTGTTAGAAAAATAGGGCCGCGGAGCAATAAAATAAAACAAATGCAGAAACAAAAACACAGAAGACACACAATACAAGAGAGACACAGATTTACGTGGTTCACCCAGTGTGGGCTACGTCCACCAGAGAAATTGCCA
>JASDQU010173223.1:3865-24749 GCA_032191745.1 Picea mariana
TGTATGTAACCCATGGGCTTACTTGTAGCAGAGCCAAGATCATTTTCACACACAAACCTGGAATTCTCTAAAGTAAGAAGCTGTGTAATTTCCTTGAATAACTCTTCATTGAAAGAAGAAAACACCTTTAGGTCTTTCACTATAATTTCCACTGATTTTGCTCGGTCTTGCCTGAGACAATATCACATGTATGTCAGAAGTATCAATCACCAATTCAAACAAGTCTGAGCATGAGACATAGAAAATATACAACAACACTCAAGATGACTGAAATTGAAGCATTTGTGGTATGGCATATATGCGTGATTTTTTTCTCAATCGATGTAACAAAAGCATCACAACCAAAAATAAAAGTGGAAACAAATAATTTGTTACAAAGTATACACATGCTAAGATCATTGATCATGAACATTAATGTATTTCAGCATTAGAGAGACGGAAACAAAAAAAGGACTAATATGGCTTTGCACCAATTGTCACAGAATTCTTGTGAGTATGTAAATGTTTCAAATGATGGAATGAAACCTCACCTAATGCCAACTTGTGTCAAAGAAGTGCAATGTAACTCAAACACGTGGACTCTTTTCATTCCTTTATTAGCCATCGCCTTATAATGCATCTTTTCATCCACATGATTTTTGGCATTTTCTTATTCTCAGAGTCTTTGGACAATGGATTATTTTGTTGACATCCAGCATAAAATTGAGATTTTGGATGATATCTTACAGGATAACCATGTAGGTCATTTTCTGCAATACAAATTCCATCTCTCCCTCCTAGACATTTTCTGCAATACAAATTCCACTTCTATTCAATCTACCTTATGTGATGTTTCCTTGTGCCTGTGTGTATCCATGATGACTGTACTTGTCAATCGTGCTTCTCATATACGATATAACTCTCCCATATGCCTATAACCAGGATATGATACAATGAAGAAATTTACACAAAAAATACAAGCAAACAACAATTGCAGAAAGAACAACCAAAGCTTGAATGCTTTTTTGTTTTATTCCAATGAGATCATTTTTTTTTTGTACATTGTAAGTCACTTAGGTGATGCACCTAGAGTCTCACTAGAAATGGATGACCAAGAGACAATTGAATTTTTATTATTTAAGTCACTTGTAGTAAATGTGACTTATTTTTTATTAACTTAAATCTATTCTAAACTTATATACAATAATATGACTGTTATACCAATATTCCTATGCATATTTTTCAAGTAACTTCATGTAATCTATGCATTAATTTTCTTTGTACTGTTTTTTGTTATATAGAATGGTCTGGCCATGACTATTTCTTGTTCTTTGTTCTTCATTTTAATGCTTGTTTGTATGGTATAGGTTGGACCACAAACAATTTTTGTAGTTGGCAGGGAGGATGATATGGAATCATCTCAAAGTAGTTTTCATGATGGTGATGAGGATGGTGATGATGCTGCAAGTTGGGAAACTGTTGATGATAATAAAAGTGATGCATTTGGGGATGATAAGGAGGTAATGTGATTTATTTTGATCAGATTGATTGATTTTTTAGGTAGTTTGTTTTAGACATATTCTCTAGAAACATATCTTGTCTATAATGAATAGCTGGAATAGGTTGTGGAAGATATTCCAAACCCAATTACTACTGATGGAAATCATGATATGGAAACTTTACCATCATATGAAAAATTGAACGACTGTAGCAATGGTGGCATGTCAATACCTTGAGCAACATTTGGATTTGTTGCTAGACTTTCCACTGGCCTACTTGGATTTCGAGGTTCCAAGAGCTTATCAAATACTATGGATGCAAGTTCTCAGGAGAAAACTACTCTGCAGAATGGACTTGAACAGAACATTGATGGGACCGAGATGAGCAATGTTGAATGCAAACAACTTACAAGAGATTCCAAGTGTTGTCAATTGGAACATATTAAAGATGGTTTGACTGCTATGCCTATAGCATTAGGGGTGACAAATTCTAAGATTAGAGTAGAATGTAGTGGCCACATAAATGAGGAAGATGTTCAAATTTTGCAAGACAGAGTGCAAGTTTCCACAGGAGAGTATTCAACAAGCAGTATGCCTACTCATATGAAACTCAATTCAGATCAAATGCATAACTTGTCTGTTTCTAGCAAAGATGACGAGTTCAAACACTTTGATAGTGTCAAAGACCCTCTGGATCATTACTTTCTCAATGAAACAGCTCAAGTATTTTTGGAGTGTGCATGACTGTGTCATACTTTCAGTCTAGTATGTTTATGTCTTGTCTTTTTCTGGTTGATATTAAGAATCAAGCATCAGAGGTGATAGATTCTAAGATCAGGGTAGAATGTAGTGGCCACATAAATGAGGAAGATGTTAAAATTTTCCAAGAAAAAGTACAAGTTTCGACGGGAGAGTATTCAACAGGCAGTATGCCTAATCGTATGAAACTCAATTCAGATAAAATGCATAACTTATCTGTTTCTAGCAAAGATGACCATTTCAAACACTTTGACAGTGTCAAAGACCCTCTGGACCATTACTTTCTGAATGAAACAACTCAGTTATTTTCAGAGTGTGCATGATTGTGTCATACTTTCAGTATAGTACGTTTATGTCTTGTCTTATTCTGCTTGATATTAAGAATCAAGATGATGTTGGATTTTTACTGTAACAATGTTAAATGTTTCAATATCTTCTAAATAGAGTTCTTATGGTAGAAATTGGTCAAAGAAAGTTCAGCAAGAATGGAGTATCCTTGAATTTTTTTTTCCTGGTAAGCATTTAATTATTTGCTTGCTCTCTAATTTGGAATAAAAAATTTAATTGAATTATACATGCTAGCACATTTTAAAACCTCTTATTATGACTGGACAGACATGATTTATGTGCGAGTCTATGAGGATCATATGGATTTGCTCAGGGCTGTGATTCTTGGAGCCAGTGGGTCTCCATATCAAGATGTCCTTTTCTTCTTTGATATTTTTCTTCCATCTGATTACCCTCAGGAACCATCAGTAATAATTTGTTACTTATTTTATTTTTTTTGTAAATTAGGGTTTGTATTAATTCCTATCAAAAAACAGTTATATGTAATGCATTTACCTATGTGGCAGTGGTTCCCTTGTGGGAAACCACCACTGCCAAGTGTCCAAGTTCAAAGGAGGAAGCGATGCCCATCTTTGGAAACCATCGTTCCCAAGTGTCATGAAAAAGGAGTTAATCTATGCTACGAGGCCACGCGGAGCTAAAATGCTAGCAATGTAAGAAAAATAGAGCCAGTAGTGTTGAGTTGAGAAATAGAAATCATTAGAAGACATTAGAAACCTGGTCCTAACCACGACCCGCCATAAATATGTCTTGCCTATGCTTTTCCTTTGTTGCGGTCAGCCATGGCATGTCGAAGATCTTGAAGAAAAGAAATCAAGGTGTCCACTCTACTCCAGCAGTCGGCTTCCCTATTTTGTGTGTCGAGCATAGCCAATTTGATATCCTCCAGGTTTTTTTAAATTTTACTCAGAGCATTCAGGAGCTCAGTTCGATCTTCGTACTTGTTACTAAAAGGACTAGGGTAGGTGGACTGTGGAGAAGAGGAGGAAGATCTCTAGAGGGAGGTTGGAGGAGAGGTGGCCCGGGGGGCGTGGAGGGGAGGGCAGAAAAGAGGGACATGGAGGGGAGAGGTGGTACGTAACCTAACAAATTTCTAAGAAGATCGAACCACTCGAACTTACAAGCGTAGGGGTTTGAGAGGGGGGTGAGGTCAAGGGTGGGGTCGTAGGGTGATTGGGCATGAGCGGGCATAACTACAGGAGCCAGAGGAGGGGAAAAGACTACTACAGGGGGGTGATCAACTAAAGGAGCCAAAGGAGGGGAATGGGCAACTTCTTGACGGGTGTTAGCAGCTTCACAAGGAGAGTCAGAGGTAGGTGGTTTCCTTCCCTGGGCCTTGTACCAGGCTGCTCCTCTCTTTGGCCTGCCATGGGGTCTGGGCATGATGATAGCTAGCGGCCCTCAGGGGAGGAGACCTCTGAAGAATGACGAGCTTGGATGGGAGGAGCCCCACAGCAAAATTGAAAACAAGGGGAGGTCGCACCAGTACTCAATTGCAGAATGAAGGAAGGGGAAAACCTAGGAGGTCAATCTCTATGAATTATGAGCGAGCGAGTGAGGAGAAGGAAACCACATCTCGGATATAGGAGCAAGCTAAATAGGATGGAGTTGAAGTGATTAGAAAGGACCTCTACACAGTCGGTCTGTGATAATTCCTCGATTGTTCCTGGCCACATTCCAGATGAGCGACCCTGGGCTTTGACCATTCCACCTAATGAGCTCTCTTTCGAGAGTTGTGGGGGTGTATTTCTTCCTCCATAGTCGTGCCCAAAGATCTTGGGGTCTCTTTAACCATCTCCACCAAATTTTATCCCTGAGGACTTTGATTAGATCATGATGATGATGGGGGTTGGAGGGGACGGAAGTTGTCTAAGATCAAATGAATTTTACCTAAGTTAACGAGAAGCAAAATTCTCATACCATCAATATGCTCAAAAATTTCTCACCAAAGATGAAGATCATTCTATAATTAGTCAAAAAAGTAGCAAGTATATTTGATCCAAGAAATGTCATATTGACTTCACAATCCCCAAAAATTCTAAGGGGGTCCAAAGATCAATCCTACGAACACTTGTCCACTCCGACTACTTCAAGAAATTTGTTGTGAAAGAAACATGAGAGACTTCAAATTTCACACAGTTCAAGAGCTTAATGATAGTTATAAGACTCAAGTTCATAAGCAAGATAGAAGAAAAGAAGCAAAGAGGTAACTGAAGGCACCAATGGTTGACTTCATAAACTTATACCTCCTTAGATAATTAATGATCAATCTATTTTTTGACTTCACTAAACAAACACCCTATATTCAAATTAGCTTATGTGCAAAGTTAGCTTGACATCTTTCAAAATTAGAACAGGAGTACAACAAAATAACCTCCTAAGGAGGGGCCTAGTGTTAGAGGGTGCATTCTTATCCACTTGAGGACAGCCTTAGCTGCCAAGTGTGTCCTGCTTTTTCTCAAAATAAGACGCTTAAACCATGCTAAAGGCCTCCATAAGAAGTCCATGCCAAATATGAAATATCCATCAACCATATATTGGTCAATTTATTGGATAGGCTAGGTCAAGGGGAAAAATAAGGAGGATATGAGACAATTGATTATGTGTGAAGTATGAAATGTTTTCCAACAATTATCAACTCTAAACAATGTAAAATAATCCTCAAAACACTAGCTATCAAGTGAAAAGAGTAGTTATAATGAGTTTTGCAGCAAAAGACAATGTTATATGATCAAGGAATGTTTTGTAATAGCAACAAGAAATCAGCTCGTAAAATTCTCAAACAAATTCCCAAATATAGATCTTAATGAGTAGAATCGGATCCAAATGTGAAACAATGATTTCATCCTACTTTAACCATGATATTAAGTAAGTTATCAACAGTAAGGCCAAGCCCTAATGGTTGTAACAAATACTTCACAACAGAAGCAAGGAAACTTGCTTTCATCCAACAATACAAGCATGGAAATTATGCCCAATATCAAGTAGAATGTTGGGAAGATCTTGGACAATAATTATATGTTTGAGTTATTGTTATAAGTAATTGATTAGATGCAATAAGTTTGAGCCATAATGGTTGTAGMAATCATTCATAACAACAACAAATTAGTGACTTATTATGCCAAGCGTTCAGTTACAATTAGCATGAGGATGAAGCTAGACACCTAAATTCTCAAATAAATTCCCAAATATAGATCTTAATGAGTATAACAAGATACAGATGTTAAACAATGATTTMAGCCTACTTTAACCATGACATTAGGTAAGTTATCAAGAATACAGCCAAGCCCTAACAACTATAACAAATACTTCACAACAACAACAAAGAAACTTGCTTTAATCTAACAATGCAACCATGGAAATTATGCCCAATATCAAGTAGAATGTTGGCAAGACCTTGGAAAATAATTATATGCTGGATTTATTGTTACAAGTAATTGATTAGATGCAGTTAGTTTGATCCATAATGGTTGTAGCAATCATTCATAGCAGTAGCAAATTAATGATTTATCATGATGAGCATTGATTTAGAATCAACATGAGGATGAAGCTAGACACCTAAATTCTCAAATAAATTCCCAAATATAGCTCTTAATGAGTAGAGCAAGATCCAAATGTCAAACAATGATTTCAGCCTACTTTAAGCATGACATTGAGTGAGTTATCAACAATAATTCCAAGCCCTAATGGTTGTAACAAATACTTCACAACAATAGCAAGGAAACTTGCTTTCATCCAACAATACAGCCATGGAAATTATGCCCAATATCAAGTAGAATGTTGGGAAGGCCTTGGACAATAATTATATGCTTGAGTTATTGTTATAAGTAATTAATTAGATGCAATCAGTTTGAGCCATAATGGTTGTAGAAATCATTCAAAACAATAGCAAATTAATGACTTATTATGCCAAGCATTAAGTTAGAATTAGCATGAGGATGAAGCTAGACACCTAAATTCTCAAATGAATTCCCAAATATAATCTGAATGAGTAGAACAAAGTACAAATGTCAAACAATGATTTCAGCCTACTTTAACCATGACATTGAGTAAGTTATCAACAATAAGGCCAAGCCATAATGGCTGTAACAAATACTTCACAACAACAACAAGGAAACTTGCTTTCATCCAACAATACAACCATGGAGATTATTCCCAATATCAAGTAGAATGTTCAGAATAAGGCCAATCCCTAATGGATGTAACAAATACTTCACAACAACAACAAGGAAACTTGCTTTCATCCAACAATACAACCATGGAAATTATTCCCAATATCAATTCCCAAATATAGCTCTTAGTGAGTATAACAAGATCCAAATGTTAAACAATGATTTCAGCTTACTTTAACCATGACATTAGGTAAGTTACCAACAATAGGGCCAAGCCCTAATGACTGTAACAAATAGTTCACAACAACAAGAAGGAAACTTGCTTTAATCTAACAACACAACCATGGAAATTATGCTCAATATCAAGTAGAATGTTGGCAAGACCTTGGACAATAATTATATGATTGAGTTAATGTTGTAAGTAATTGATTAGATGCAATTAGTTTGAGCCATAATGGCTGTAGCAATCATTCATAAAAACATCAAATTAATGACTTATCATGCCAAGCTTTGAGTTAGAATTAGCATGAAGATGAAGCTAGACACCTAAATTCTCAAATAAATTCCCAAATATAGAACTTAATGAGTAGAAAAAAAAGATCCAAATATCAAACAATGATTTCAGCATACTTTAACCATGAGATTAATTAAGTTATCAACAATAAGGCCAAGCCCTAATAAATAATTCACAACAGCAGCAAGGAAACTTGCTTTAATCCAACAGTAACTCTTCTCCAGCCATAAGCTTGAACCAAAGTTGCAATGGAGTGCATCTGTAAGGCATCACTATGTGCCATGCATACATAATATGGATATCGGGCATTGGAGAGCAAGGGATCCATAGCAGAGAAGGAAACAACTGGTACTTGAGATGCATCTCCCAGATTTGATACGAATTCTACAATGTCAGATTTTTGTGGTTTAATTATTGCTACCACTTCCCTTTCCAGGAGATCAAGAGATGAATTTACCCACAAAAGGTAAGAATCAAACTCATGACCAAGATGGAGAAACTTATGGGAAAAGAGAAAAAGCAACGACACTGCATATCCATTTCTTGTGCCAATTTGTAATGGGTTAGTTTGCTCATTGTTCTTGTCTAGGATATCTGGAGATATCAACAATCAAATACATGCTCATAAAATGTTAAGGGGTTCATAAGAAACAACAATGTAGATTTATTTTTTTTGTGAGTTTGGAATGGGCTAGTTTGCTCCTTGATCTTGAACAAGAATATCTCTCTAGTTCAACATCCAAAAAATACTCATAAAGTCTGTCCCACTTATATTTTATGTTCCCAAATTGGGTATTATTCAATCATCAATAGAAGGGATTTGAAACAAGCAAATATTTGAAGGTTTTGTTTTTCATCTTTATATATAAGCTATAACAGGGAAGAAAAACAAAAAATATGTAATTTACCAGTTGAAGCACCCACAACCGCATCACCTTGCTAGTCACAATCCAACTCATCGGCACAATGGGATGAGCGGAGAACTACGAATCAATCTGGCAAGGATGAGCATGCTTCAAGTATTAGACCTGAGCCATAATAAACTGTCAGAACCTTTTTCTTCAGGGTTGTTCAATCATTTGGCCCTAGAAGAACTGAACCTCTCTTACAACAGATTTGCTTCATTGCAAGTGTCAGGCAGCTATGGCATGGACAGTTAGCTGATTGTAGTAGACTTGAGATACAAGAGAATACATGGCCCTCTTCCCATATTCATGGCGACTATGTCCAACCTCTCCGTACTCTCATTGCAATACAATGGCATGATGACCTCCAGGTTGTGTGTTAGTGGGTGATGAGGTCATATTTTGAGTCGGTGAAAGAGAAGTGGGTCGACGAATAATTATTCTGATAAGAATCATATTGTGCTGGTAAGAATCATTATAAGAATACTATGAATTCAATACCCAATTCATAAAATGTGAAATATAAGCTAGTTACCTCTTGCAGGGAGTGTCAAGGCTGGGTATATGGTGAAGATCAGAACACAAAACCTATAGATGGAGACAATATGTGCGAGCTTCCACCCAAACCAATGCACTTCTGTAGCTTTGTTCCTGTCACAATTTTTTTAAATTTTATTACATACCCAATGCCTCTACTACCCCAATCTCTTATCCTTGAATCTCAAACTCAATGGGAACATGGACCATTCAACACATTCTTCCCCTCAAGCTCCCTCCTTTCACAAATGAAAGGGTTACATTAGACTCCTTAAGGAGGTGTTAAGCTACATTATCTGAGAAATAATGTCTCTTTTTCTTTGTGGAGATCATTTAAGCAATTGATCAAAGTCAATTTCCCTCAACTCCAACATTCCTCTCAGGTAGGAAGATTCATAATAGAGAAGTCAAAATCTTCTCCAATAATACAAATCTAAACAAAGGAAGTCTGTCACAATATCAAGGTCTTCAAAGAATACACTTTGCTATGTCACTTCCAAGAGCTCTCCACTTCAAAGAATTTCGTTGGACTCTCCATGGTCTTCAAGGATTTTCAACGTAACCACTCAAGAGGTTGCCCACTAGAGAGGTGGGGGGGGTCTTTTCATCTAGTCCTTTCATCGATACCTCTACTCCTTTAGGTATTCGTCATGAATGGACCACAAGAATACTACCTCTTTGAATGAAGGTGAATGCCTTTGATGCACCAAGCTCTTCTCCTTGAACCTCAGGCTAAAGGGTGAATAATGGGATCATGGGCCACTCAACACCTTATGCTCAAGCTCTATTGTAGTATTTAAAAAAACCTTTGGTTTGAGTCTTTTGTCAAACAGTTGATGGAAATCCTTTGTTCTCACTAATAAACCCCTTCTTTGTTGGTTGTAGCTTAATTCTGATATAGATTTTTTGTCAAACAGTTTGTGAGCATACTCCAATCCTCCATGTAACACTTACATTGGTTGTTGTTTGTTTATGGATTTATTGTTTTGGTTTTCTTATGTATCTTTCAGAATGAATGATGTTTACTTTCCACCAATTAGCTTCATGTTCAGACTATCTATTTCAGTAGAGTTTACAAGGAAATAACCAACAATTTAACACATAGGACAAGGAAAAATGCATACAAACATTTGGTTTTTGTTGCAATAATCTAACCTGTTACAAGTTGGCCATATTATAGGTTTAGGTCGCCCTCTTATGGATAGGAATGGATCCCCACAATGTCAAATTCGACTCAGGGAAAATGCAGTCCAGTCTACTCATAAAATGATGTAGCTTTGTTTTAATATTTCCTGTGTTTGATACAGGCTAGAAGAACAACAAGAGTAACAACAAGAGTATTGTGGTAGTGGATGTAGGTTTCCACAAACAATTGGCAACCAATACACTTGATGAAATAAGGGATTAAATCCATTCAAAGGTTCTGCAACCATTGTTGTAACAATACACCCTCCTTTGGCACTCTACAACCCTTCACAATCAACAATACGCCCTTCATTATTCAAGTGCTCCCTCCTTAGAGACAAATGCACCCTCCTCTAATCCTATGCACCCTGCATGAGATATCCAGCCTTTAAATGGAGAAATAATGGCCTAGAACTCGGCCCCTACCTTCAATAATTTTCCCAACTAGTAAAGAAACATTCTCTCAGCCCAAAATTCATCCCAACAGTGAGGTATTCATCCCACAATGAAAGAAAACGACCCAACACTTCATAAACTCACACAACTGCAATATTTCATCAATGAAAGTGCCCAGGTTTGTATGCAACTCACCCAGTTGCATAATAAATATGTCCAACAAGTATTTTCGGTTCAGATCTAGATTAGAGTGCACCCAAATAGTGAAAGAATGCGCCCAGCAGGACAGGAGCCCGTCCCACAATCACTAATTCATCCCCACACCCTAAAATCTCAACCACAACTCGATTAGAAGTATAATCTTCCCAATGAAGAGATGTGATTTCTTCCCACAAAATGAATAGCTAGGGTGTATCATTGGAAACCAATCCTAGGATTTGTAACCAAAACCCCCACAAAATGACTAGCTAGGGTGTATCATTGGAAACCAATCGTAGGATTTGTCACCAAAACCCTTCAAACACCAAGTTCTAAGAGCTCAACAAAACAAGAGGACGAATACAAAATAATTAATCATCATGATGAGAAAATAGAGGTCTCTATCTCTCCTTTATACCCCTTAATTTTTTCTTTATTTTGTTATTCATTGATTAAATCACTTAATTAATTAATTAACCATTTTAATTCTAAAAAGTGATTTAACTATTTTTATGCCTTCTTCTGCCACTGAAAGTCACTTCTCATCATCTTATCCTGTAGTGTTTTTCCTCCCGATTCTGATGAGCTATTACACTAAGAGGTTTCTCCAAGTAATATGCCCATTATGACATTCTTAGTGAATTTAATTAAAATACAACCCATAATAACTCAAAATTACGGAAATCGTCGAAATGCAATGGAACCAAAGTCAAGTTGTGTGGAATGGATCCTGATGATGAATATGATGAACGATGCAATTCAAGCCCAATAAAACCCCTCAATATCTCTCAAAATTGCTGTCACCCCTATCTAGCTACTCTGGTAAGCATAACACTATGTAATGCAATAATGTCCCAAAATGGGGACATTACAATCCTCCCTGCCGGAATATTGTTTTTCGTCAAGCAATAACTGTATCCAACTACCTATGATATTGGGGTCCCATATCCACCAGTGTGACACAAGGTAGACTCCCCTCAATATGTGGCATCTCCAAGTGCTCACCACGCATGACACCCAAATGCCCATGATGAGTAGAATGATCAATGGCTAAAGAATCTCAGTCAACTCCCCGGGAAACCACTCTACTCGAAACTCAACGCCATCAAACATTAAACTATCAAGCACTCCAATCCCTAGATCCCATATCAAAATGTGAACTGTAATGCCTCATGAAGGAAAGTCCTGCAACATATCAACACCATGCGTCTCCTGCAAATAACACACTGTCTCAACCCGAAATGAGTCTTTCCTGCACGATCGTACCAAACCCAACATGACCTCCACTAACTGAACATGTTGCTTCCATAGTGAGGTACTGCAAGACCTCAACCAATCACCAACAAGTGACGTGCTCCCCCCAATCTTGAAGCTCATTGGAAAGTCAAAGTGACTTCCTCCTACAAAGATCCATTCATCTCCATCAGTCAATAAAATGCCCAACCCTGTAATCCCAGGGTCCCATGCTAGTCTCTAACAGGGACCTTCATGTTGATGTTGCACTACTCCAATCATGACTATCTGCTCAAAGTATACATAATGGATCCTCCACTCTTGGATCCTCATAAGATGAAGCAAAATACTGACCAAATGGACTCTTGGATCCCATGTTAAATTTGGAAGTCCATCACTTCCAATCCCCACTAACTATTGATGTGTCTTACTGGTAACTATTGAAAGCCCTCCATCCTCATCCCAATGAGAGTCTGAATATGTATCAACCTCTGAGATATCCTCTATCCCATGGCCTAATATACTCTCTATCACGCCCAAGGCCTCAACTGTTGGTCTCTGATGATCCACCCCTATCTTGTTGTATGTAATAAAGACACTCCTGTCAGGTGGTCTCAGCCTACCAACTCTCCATGTCCCTTGCCACTGTCTATCTCCCTCTGTGTTGTTTTCAATCATGAAGGCATCAAGAAAGGCTATCATAAATATCTGCAACCAACTATAGGAATGAAAAGTCTCATATGCTTTGGTCAATCCCAAGAACTTGACCAAAAGCTCATCCACTGGCACCCATGGTAAATAATCATTTCTACTCATCATTGAACACCAACCATCAGGTACAACAGTAGGTATCTCCACAACCTGCGGGTCAATCAATCTCCCTCCATCATCACTCATATTATTGTTATTAGTGTGAGGTTGATCTCCCAAAATGATGTGTTGTTGCAAGGGAAAGGAATCTCCATGCTCCACTAAGTATGTCTCCTCCCTGCAATCCAATGCGTCCCATATTGAAATCATGAACCATATTGAAATCATGAATAATATATTCCCTATTTAGGGCATGTGTGATGGCAGACTAAGGGACCACACATATCCATGAGATTTTAGAGACAAATTTTATGACCTTAGACCCTATCTTTTGGCTTTCAACTATTGCATGGGCACCAAGAGCCATCTCCAATGCACCAATACTCAATATAGTGACCATATCTCACTTATAAGCTAAATATCCCCTATTTAGGCCAAGGACTAGGCCCAAAGAAACATCCTTGATGTTATAAATCTCAAAATGACCACCATGTCCCACTTACAAGACAAAAATTTCCCATATAGGGCTTGCATGTTGGCTTATGGTTCAATGCATGGCTCATGAACCCTAATGTCATGGACCATGGATCTTATAGATTGTTTGGTGTTGTAGGGATGATTCTTGTGGCCTAAGCCATAATCAAGGGATAAAATTAATGGAGGGTGACCTTAGGTTATATCATTTATCTTTGGTGCTCATTCATCATGTGTGAGGGCTTGAGACACCAAATAGGAAACATACAAAGAATATTTGTTTTATGAACAAGATATAGTTTACGGTTTAATCTGATCATGGCTTATGGTTTATGGTTTAATCTGATCATGGTTTACGGTTTAATCTTATCCAATTTTGTGGTATTACTCCCTCTGTGCTATTCCCTTGCCACAAAGCATATGCTCGGGGCCATTTGCAGGGTTGGTCAATTCTTGGCTTGTTATCATGTCGCTCGGTAGCACATGGGTGGTAAGTGTAGTGAAAACTCATCTTGGGAGGCGCTTCGAAAGAGCACTCTTCTCCACTTGTCATGGAGTTTGGGCGATTTTTGTGGCTCCCTTGCAGGGCTTTGCATTTATATTCCTTGGGAAAATTCTTGGTAACACATGAGTTGTGTTGTGGGCTCTTCAGATGGTTGTGAGATATAGTATATATAGGTTGGCTTTGAGTAATTGAGATCCTTTATGGATGATGCAATTTCTTGTGGTTTTCGTTTTTCAAGTCCCATTGTGTTGTTGTCTCCATGAAGCCAATGTGATGTATTGTGTTTTATTTGTTGACAGCGGAGGTTTTCCATTCATGCGAAAGGTGGTGCGGGAAATGAGCTGGTTGTTGGGTCTGCCTAAATATTGGCCTTGGGTCATTGGTAGGGTGGTTGACATCCAGTATGTGGGTGACAGTGAGGACAAGTGCCTACATATCTGGAAAAGTGGATGTATTGGACCGTACAACTGAGGAGTATCTAGGGTTTGCAGGTGTTGTCTATAGTTTTTTGTATTTCTCTGTGGGCCATTTTCCCTGTAAGGGAGCCTTTGTAAGATTTGATATTATTCTAATGATAAGCTGATTTGAAGGGAAAAAATATTTGTGTGTTAAGAATTGGTTTCATTTCTTCCTCTATTTATTTTAGTTAATTATTCTAGCGATGTATTTTGTTTTGTGAGTTGCTAATCTAATTTACAGCAAGGAAATCACTAGTAAACAATTTACCTAGGTGCCAGGGTTAGAAAGTTAACAATAATATAGAATGATAATGAATGAATGAGATATGATTGATACAATGATCCTTGTGATTGTATACTTATTTGCATTGATTGGTTAGGAATGCTTGTGTCTCTTAGGTTATGTCCCTTTGTTATTGTTGTTGTTGTATTTAAATTTATTACATTGTGTTTGTCTCTTATATTATAATTTCATGATGGCTCCTTGTGAGTGTAGCTAGATACAACACTAGTGGTATCAAAATGATTATTTCTACTAGTTGGGTGTCAGACTTCTATAGGTTTCATTCTAGGGATAGTTGGGTGCCAAACTTCTATTGGTTTCCATACCTTGTTGACTAGGTGTTAGAGCTTTCTGCCAAAAGAAAACAAAAATTTAGATTGGGAGGCTATCCATTTACACTCCAATTTTCTATCCACTGCTATTTTCATGAGTCACTGCAAAACACTAAAAGGTTATCCTCTATTATGCAATGTTTAATTTTGTGAATTTGGTGGGTCAGAACTTCATTTTTCATCTTGAGACTTCACCAGGGGTTCAACATTGACCTGATCTATAGTTTGGCATCTTCTTCGGAGTATTTGGAGATCTTTGGCATCAGGGCCGAATTGTTGAGGGTATCCAATCTTCCAGCAGAGCATGACCTATCCAGTTGGGGGGTTTGGCACTTCATACGGCCCAGATCTCATCTTGTTATTCATGCAATGTATCCAGGTGGCCTTTGGAAGCTTGTAGCTTCTCTCCTTCATCTGATTGAGGCTTATCTTCATTTTGTTATAATCTATTAGCTATATTATACAAGATCTATAGATCCATTGGATTAGGGTCTTATTCTTTATGAATAATATCAGATCTAAAATATTTGAGTTATCACTTGTGTTATTCATCATGCATCTAGTGGAGGTATGTCCATTTCTATATTTGTGATTGATGACACATGCATTGGTGGAAGATTACTGATGGAGGGCATCATTGGCACATGGTAGTTCAGATGGGGGATTTTCCATGGATGAATTTCAAACTCTTAGAGAGAGAGTGCCTATGATGAGGGTCGACTATCAGTAGTTGTTGACGGATAGGGACTACTTGTTGGGAATTGGCGAGATGTATTAAGGGGCTCTGAGGGAGAAGGAATT
Source organism: Picea mariana (assembly GCA_032191745.1). NCBI lineage: Eukaryota > Viridiplantae > Streptophyta > Pinopsida > Pinales > Pinaceae > Picea > Picea mariana. The sequence continues at coordinate 19,194 of JASDQU010173223.1, forward strand.
GGAGGTGGACAGACTCACTCAATAACATTTACCATCACCCTTTTGACCCTCTTTAATTCTTTTCCCAGCTCTAATGTTTTCTGANAGGGACTACTTGTTGGGAATTGGCGAGATGTATTACGGGGCTCTGAGGGAGAAGGAATTGGAGGTGGACAGACTCACTCAATAACATTTACCATCACCCTTTTGACCCTCTTTAATTCTTTTCCCAGCTCTAATGTTTTCTGATATTCTTCCCCACAGACTTATACTGAAACAAATACCTGTTTTTTGTTCGCCGAGAAGACCCGCAAACCCTTTTTGAAGTGTCGTTATTATAGAAAACTTGTAGCAACATCCGTCAAATGCAACATATTTATAGATTTTATCACGTCGCAATTCCGAAGTTATATAAACCTAAGCGACCATTAGTATTTTGACTTGGTCAACAAACTAAGGTGACCGTTGGAGAGGGAAAACCTAGTTTCCACAACGTCACAATTGGGACAACAATCTTCACAAACATGGCAAGAGAGATGTTTATGTCATAAACATGGCAAGAGAGACAACTAGGTGGAAAACGTGGCAAGAGCGACGACAATGTGGCAAGAGAGACATTCAGGTGGCAAGAGAGATCTCAGCGTGGGAAGATCGACATTATCAGGCAAGATGATTTTTTTTTTTTTTAATTTCTTCTATTTTGCGACAATATGGACAATTTTGTCCATAATGCCGCAAATAGAACGTCATAATTTTTACAATATGTACTACAAATCTAACAATTCACAGATCTAACATAAGTATCCATTCATCAACTAACTACTTACAGAAAGTACTTATGCAATAAACAAATCAAGTAACACATTACATAGGTGTTACCATGGTTCACCCCCTCTTGGGCTACGTCCACAAAGATCTATCTCTTAGGCTCTTTTATTATGGTTATATAATAAATGGCACTGTGTGTGCTACAAATACATTCATACAATCACCAAACCGATTCTACAACCTTTGTGAGTTTGACTAGACCACACCAACCTTCTCCACCTGCAATCTAATCCTCAAGTTCTAGTTACTTGGATCTCCTAGAGCTCAACAACTTACAAAAAGGTATCAGATATTACAATCCTTCCCCTAGCTAAGAATAATAGTATTCCCTAACATTTTGGAACCCCCGACCTAGACCTCCTAGGTACTTATTTATACTTATTTTTGGCTTATCAACCATTACAATCTCTTGCAAAAAACCTAACCCTAATGTGATTAGGTTTTCTTGCATGCACGCCTTGCATTTTTTCCTCCTATGCATGCAGATTTCCCTCGCATGTGTTGCTTTTCCTTCCAACTGTATTTTTCTAATTTAAGCTTTACTTTCCAAAATTGGATTCTTCCTCAAAATTGGCCTGCACTTAACAATCATGTCTGAACTTCCCGATGCCCCACGGTTTGATGGAATTGGGTCGGTGGAGACATTCTTGGTATAGATGGAGAAAACCATTTTCGTGGTGAAGGGACTTCATGCCATGGATATCATGGTTCGAGAGACCCTAGCACGGTGGTGGGAGACCCACCGCTCGAATATTCAAAGATGGGAGCAGGTAGTTGAGTTTATAAATGTTTTATTCCAACCTATCATTGACTTCTGATATAAAGGCACTGAGGACCTTCAGGAACACATCTCATTCTGTGAATGACACTAGACCACTAAAAACATACCTCAATCCAAATGGATCCATCGGTTTTTCCATACCATGGATATGATTCTTAGAAGTTGGTACATTTAGGAGGAACTCAAGAGGCAAACAAGTGACTGGAACCATATGAGTTTCCAGTTTTTTTCCACCTTTTGGTTCACTGTAGAATATCCGGTTCTCAACGAGGCACTCTAACAGATTAAGGAATTCATTTTTCATTGGCATCTAAAGGCCACTATCCCCAGAGTGGTTTTTTCATACCATCATCTAATGGAAAAATTAAAAGAAGTTATACATTGTTGGAATATTGATGTGGACAATATTGATGACAAAGACCCCCACAACATCCAGATCATAGAATCAGAAGGAGAACACGCACTAAAGAGGAATGTTGTAGTGTCCCCAAGGCCGAGCCTCGTTGCAAATCATGATATATGAAATGAATTGTAAACATGTCTATAGGCTGGTGAGCCAAGTTTTGTATAAGCCGGAAGGCTTATGTGTTTGTTAGGCCAAGAAGCCTAAGTGTTTGAAGGCCAGGAGCCTGCTGATGTACTTATATGTATGCAGATTGATTAATAAAATATAAACACCGCCAGGTGTAGACCAACCACAATGAATGAGTGAAGGGGGACTGAGCATCCACAGAGTGGGCAAGGAACTAGGGGCTGGAAGGTGGGAAAGGGGATGAGTGTTGAGCCTAGGGGCTTAGGTCTGGAATAATATTTTAATATTATTTCCTAAAAAGCCATGTGCATATTATTTTATCCTAAGTTCCTAGCAAAAAGGAAAGGCATGTACAGGGAGGCATGTGGATGGAACGCATGCAGTTCCCAGGGTGACAAAAGTCCACCCTGATGCATGCAAATAAAATAGAAAGGAACAACCATGGGGGAGGATCTCTCTCGCATTCCATTCGACCCGACTAACCTAAGCAGCAGCCGTAGGAGCTAGTCTGCAGGAGACCTCGTGTATGTCTGTTACAGAGAGGAAGCCTGTGTTGGGTGCTGAAGAATGCGTGTTTACCCTTGTTCAGAGCCGTGGAGTCTGTCTGTGAGAGAAAACTAGTGTGTGCGTACCTTGAACAAAATGTCCATGTCAATTTCGGGGAAGAGTCTCTATTTGCCCAGGAAAAGCTGAGCGAGGTTGTGCGTGGAGCCTTATTCTGAAATCTTGACAGTGAGAACATCCTGTGACTTCTTAACCGGTTCTTGGAAACCCTGTGTCCATTTTCCCTGTGTTTGTTGTGGCACACAGTTCTGGACTGCGTGAGGCTTGTTGGCTTTTGAGAGACTCCCTCCAGGTGAGAGAGTGCACAGAGGAAGGAGAGAGCTCCTGGAAGGAACCCTGTAGCTGCCACAGAACCCGGAGACTTCTGGTCCATTCTGTTTCTGTAACCCAAGGTAAGGGAGACTGGCAGTCGAAGGACTATCCAGGTGACAAAGAAGGTGCACTCTCCTGGGGTGGAATAGGCATGTGGGGAATGAGGGTTTGTCGACAGTGAGCATGGGAGATTCCTGGGAGAGCATTCTTCTTGGTGGTTGTGTGTGACTGAATTCCCTGTCACCTCAGCCTGAGTCTAGATTCCTTTCCCTGGGGTGAAGCTCAGTCCCATCTCGGGGGTGACCCACTGTTGAGTTGAGGAGCAGTGCGATCTACAGCTGGGAGGTTCATGGAAGGTGTTCATTTGGTTGGTGGATTTCTCCACTGTCACAAGATAAGTGTTTAATTATATTTTTACCACATTTTATCATGACTGTACTGGATCTGTTATCATGTTTTCCACTATGTAAATGAATTACTGTTGAAAGCTATGGATTGTCTAATTATAACAGTAACTATATGTTTATTTCGAGAATTAAAATGTATCTCTTTGTTGTTACGCATGTGATTATACAATTATGTATGTTTTATGTAAAATTCCATGTACAGATTGGTTAGCGAGAGGTTTGAAAGCCTTGGTAGTGAAAAAGGGTACACTACAATTTGGTATCAGAGCCAAGGTTTTGACACTGAGCCTAGATGGGTCAGTGGAGTGGTCTTTGGACTGAGAATGCAAGGGGAAATTTAGTTGGGAGGACCAATTTCGGACCCTGGTTTGCTCTGAAGCATCAAGGAGACACGTGACGAGTTTTTATTAAGAACTCAAAAGGTATAGCTGTGCTATGAAACCACAGGCTGGTGTGGTCTATGGCCACAGGGAGACAGGTCTCTACACCAATGGTGTTAGAACCTTAGGATCCGTTCGGGAGGGAAGGCGAGTCCTCGTGACCGTCAGATCTGGAATAATGTGCGTAAGGATTAAAATTCCTTTGGAAATGGCACAGGAGTGTGGAAATCGTGATATGTGAAATCCCGAATTATTTAGAAACCGTCTGAGCTGTCAGATCTCGACCGGAAAAAAAAAATCTATAGCCATTAGATCTGTCGGGAGGTGTCTGAAGGTTAAAACCTTAGTGATTAAAGGCGAAAGCTCGAAATAGATCTAGACCGTCCGTAAAACAAAGGAAACGTGTCGTGATATTTTCCATTCCGGAAAATCGAAAATCGCTATATCGAAGTCACAAAGGAGGTCGAGAATTTTCATGGTAAAAGTCCCAGGAACGATCAGAACCGTCCATCTTGAGGAGGACACATGGCAGCAATCGGAGTCATCGGGAAAAATCCTGACAAGGGAGTCGTCTATCGGTATTTGGGTCATCAGGATATCAGGAATCATGGGGACAAGAAGTCCATGCATTGTGAAACTCCAAACCTCGAAACCTCGATGAAAGGTTTGACTACGGTCATCGGGTAGAGGTCACGTGGACCAAGAGCTAAGCCAGGAGGGCCGTGTGAAGGAAGCGTCGAGATTCGGAGAATTGCGAATCCTGAGGACATGTGCTTTTGGACATTGGGATGTCCGAAAACCCGATAAGAGTAAAATATTGTGGTCTTATGAGAGGCGGTCACATGGACCTCAGCATAGCAGGGGGGCTAAGGCAAAGGTGCATCGACAAATCGGGGATCGGGCGTTTGTGAGGATAGGAACTCATGTCGTTGAGGATCACAAAACCCCGACACCCAAAGCTTCAATCGGGAGATGTGCCATGTAGACACATGAAGAGTACCACGTGCCAGTGAGTGGGAATACAAGACAAGAGTGGTGGGACCCTAATGACGTCACCAAAGGTGACGAGGATCCTCCAAAACACACCACGTACCACTACGGTTGAGGGCGACAGCTGTACTGTAGACCCGTAGAATAAGGTAAATCGGAATTTCAGAAGTCGGGGGTGGGGAAGGAGAGTGAAACGAGAGTTATCCAGTACCAAAACTCTAAAACCCCGAAACTCAAGGTTCCAAAAGTTTCGAACACCTGGAAAGTATAGAGCTGAATAGAGCTCAGAAAATTCGTGAAATTGAAAACACTTTCTTAAACTCGATTGTCACAAAAGATGAGGAATTGTCAAGAAAATGAAGGCTCGACAAATTCGATCCGTCTTCGCGTTATATTGCAGAAGACTGAAGAGTGCCATAACTGTTTTGAAATTGCCTCCAACGCAAAGAAATGGGAGAGATACATAATACTTCTAGTTCAAGAAACTTGTTTAAAACGAAATGTCTTTTATTTTGTCCGAACTGGTTTATAAATATTGTGGATTGTTCGTGAAGGTTTAATGGCCTGACAAATTTCAAATTTAATTGCACAGAGTAAGTGTGTAGAGTTCAACGAAGGCCCGAACCCCAGTTAATCAATGCCGAGTATGGAGTGGGGAAAAGTGCAGTTTACCCCTGAAATAGAAGATGAACGGGAAGGAAAGTATGTTAACCTGGGAGTTGAAGGATCAAACTCTGATGGGCATGGAAAAGAGTTGGATAAGGAAGGACATATGATGAAAAT
>JASDQU010173224.1:8709-20419 GCA_032191745.1 Picea mariana
AATAAGGTATTAGTAAACTAGATTGTCTTGCTAATTCTTGTTTTATCACATTTCAATCTATGAATCCATGTTGTTATTGTTTTAATTGCATGCTTTCAAGGTTTATGTGTAGGATATTTTGACGGTTTGCTTGCAAGGGTATTTTAAGTTTACAAGTCTCTACTTTGGAGGAGTGGAAAGTTCTTGATTGAACCTCCAGCATCTTCAATTGCATCCAGTGGAAGGATTCCCCTCTTCAACACATCATTTTGACTCCATCACCCAAGTTCTTGGTTTCAAATTATCTCTTTCCCCTTCTCTCTCAAAATTTTATAAGAAAAATCATATTGCTCTTTGGTTTTTTGTTGCATGCAAGGATTTAGATAATTCTAAAAGTATAAATCTGTTCTATATCAGTTGCATGCAGTCTCTAAAGCTAGATCTGAAATTTATAAAAGGACTTTTATCTATTTGCCAAGTTCTAGCTTAAAATTGCCTTTAACTAGCCTTCAAATTCCTAGCATTTTTTAGGCTTGTGGTAGGCAAAAGTTTACACAGTTTTAAAGTATAAATCTGCAAGTTTAGTTGCTTTTCTTTGCTGATTTTATATCAGCCAGTAAGATCCTAAGGAGGTTAGCTATCTAGCTATCACTCCTTAGTTAATTTTCTGTTTTAGCGTATTTTAACTTAGAATTTTTTCACATTTTTGGGGGGGTTGATCAAAGACACTTTTAAAGTGTTTTTGGTCATCTTTTGCATTTGATTGCTTGTTGTTTTATCACAGATCTAACAGGTACAAGAGGAAATGCTGCTGAATTTTTTAAGTTTAGCCCTTTCTAGGACCCTCCCGGTGCTCCCGGGAGCTTTGTATTTCAATTTCTTCCTTGAAAAAGTTTTGTAAAACACTTGATCTCTCTATATAAAGATCAAGTGTTCCCAAAAATAAAAGTAGTTTCATTTTGTAATAGAGTTAGCAAGCCACAAAGCTCGTCTTTAGTTGTTTCCTTTTCCCCTGGGGGGAAACTGGTGTCTTTTCCCTTTTCTGCTTTTTGGGGTTGTTTCCCGTTTCATTGGTTTTATTTAGTGTTTCATGCATAAACAAGCTAAAATTAGCTCACATCATTTAAATCAAAGTTTTAAAATCCACTGCAAGTTCTAGGTTTGCTTATTACTAGTTTCCTTTTTTGCAAAGTTATTGGAATAAACCCCAATTGTTCAAATCTGAGTATGAAAGCCCGCTATCATGCTCAAGTGCTTCGGTGACCCAAAAATGATTTGAACAGTGCATGCTAGTATAACTAGGACAATCTCTAAGTGGCATTATTCATCTAAGACCTCTACCCTGGGTGGAGTGTGTCAAATCAAGGGGTAACTCACCTTGTTGGACCTGCGACACACATGGTCGGTAAGTCTATAAGATTGGCAAATAACGCACAAAGAGGCCACATTCACTTTGCACACAAAAAGTAGGGACCCCGACTTTAATCCCCACTTCACAGTCTCAAAACTTTTCTAATAACACCAAATCCCTTAGTTAAAACACTCAAGATCAAATTAACGCGACACTTTCATCACATCACATTTATTGTTTTATCTGGCACTGGTCTTTCATGCTTATCTATTTGTCTTTTATCTATTGATGCAAAGCTTATCTTTATGTTTATGTGATGATTGATGAATGCTCATGGTTGGTTTCACAAGCAGTATCCTTTTTGATCAAACTTATGTTGTGTTGATATTATCTTGTGTTCAAAAAATATATACTCCTCGAAATAAAATGCTTTTACTTTTTCAGTTTAGAAAAGCCTTAGATTATTTTTCATAAGGACTACCACCCTTGGCTTCGCTAGGAGTTGGCCTAAACGGAGGAGTTGAGGATCAGGTGACAGCACCTTGACTCGAGACTTGGCCCCAAGGACACACCAAGTGGATTGAAGGTTTCTTCCCCGTTAGCCCAAGTGTGTATTAGGACGGCAACAGGGCCCACACCACCTTCAGAATAGTCTAACCACTAGAAGGTAGATCCGCAACTCTCTATCAAGCTCATTGTAGCATAATTGCAGTTCCAGTGCCTTCATGCCAGTTCCTTCGTGTCAATTCCTTTGTGTCAGTTTCTTCGTGCCAATTCCTTAGTGCTAGTTCCTTCGTGCCAGTTGCAACACCAATTACTGTGCCAGTTGCAACACCAATTGCAGTGCCAGCAGCAATTGTAGTACCAGTTGCAGCACCAGTTGCAGTGAAAGTTTTTGTGAAGTATTGGGACTAATTTGTGATTGTCCTAGTGCGCCTTACCCCAACACATCTCCAGCTACCTCCAAATTGCAAGTTGGAGCACTTTGAAATTTTTGGGTCCGTCAATGCTTGTCACTATCACCGGATAGTGTCGTTGCTGCTAGAGGTATGTACTTGTATATGTTTAAACTATATCACTATCTTGAGGGTGTTTGCAGAAGAAGGGATCTTTTAGATCCAGAGGGATCTCAAATCCAATACATTTAGAGGAACAACACACTCTCCAGATTGGAAAGAATACTTGTCTTAGAAGAAAAGCAACTCAAGCAGAAGAATAGCCAGACTCCAGGCTTGCATATCAGGTTTGATATTTTTATTATTGCTACTTAAGTGAGTATTTCAATCCTTTAGATTTTATTAATGCTAGGAACAAATAAATACTTAGTAGCATGTACTATTAATATAAATGCATATTGTACTTAATTGCAATATTAACTAACATCTCCTCTAGGAAATAGTTCTTGTTCTTGTTCTCAGGAAGTACACCTTGGTAATGCTATAATGAATTACCATGAAATTGATATGTTCTTATATAAAATGTTATTATATTGGAAATACTTTTCCTCTTGTTGTTTCTGTTTCGGGCAGGTTATCCTTCGTATACCAGGAAGGTTACCACAAAAAAGCAAGACTACCAAGGACTCAGAGGGAGTCAGACTTCAGAGGAATTCATTGATCAGGAAGAAGTCAGCTTGGTTTCGTGACACTTTGCAAAAGGCAAAGGTGCATGCAACAGAAGGAAGCGTGGTCCGAGGATTCTCTTAGATAGAGGGAGTTGACCTCAGAATTTAAGATGAAGGATATTGCAAGACTTCATCATAGACATGGTGCAGGAAGGAGCAGTGAGGCTCCATCACTTATCCACAGATGAGAAAATAGCTGACATTTGCACTAAGCCTCTGTCTGGGACAAGCTTGGAAGGAATGCAAATGTTTCACTAGGGAGTATTGATGATTGCAGCATCGTGTCGATATTCCAAGATTGATCAGATGAACTTGATCATGTGGGAATAAGCCCAAATGTAATCTTCGACGGACTGAAGATTCGAGTTGTTGCTAGCTCTCCTATGTGTGAATTGCATCGAGCTTTGAAACTCTCACGAATACATGAGTAGTTAACTCACGAGTAGGTGAGTAGCCCCGATAACCATCGGGCCTGTTATCCCCCACTTTTAGGGATAACGAGGAGATCATGTCTCGAGGCCCACAGGTCCTAGACATGAAGTACCGAGAGCAGGATTAACTTTAGCATGGCCCTGGAGGGCCCACCTTTTCTTTCTTCCAGCATCTTTATCTTGTCAGCAACAACAGCATCCACCACCATCGGCTTGGTCTTGTGTCAGAGATGGTTCTTGCTCCATGAGGTAATTAGTCCAGGTATCATGGTATGTGTCACTTTGATCATCAAAAACCTTGAATATATGCATCTGATTCCTTTTATTTTCTAACGACTACTTGGATCTTACACTTGCCCACTTGACCATGTCTGGGGGGATTGACAGAGTGCCCTAGTAAGCCTGTGTCTGTAGGTTTTGGTTTGCCACTAGAGGGATTTTCTGAAAGGCCATCGTTCACTCCCTTCACAACATCACTTTTTCATCTTGTTTCTCGCTCATTTATCCCATTCCACTTGTCCGGGCACTGGGTTGACCTATTTTCAGGACTGCACCTTATCTCGTGGGAAGAAGGGGCTAAAGGCCCAGAAGGTAAAAGCAAGTTGGTAAAAGATAAAAGCCTAAAAATGAAACCTCGAGATGCTCCGCACAGGGATCCCTGAGAAAGAAATAAAAGGCTTCTCAGCACGAAACAAGAGGGACCCGAAAAAAATAATAAAACAAGACCTGACCAGAGGGTAGGGGGTCTAATCACGAGCCAGCCTATTAGGTCCGTGGGTACCTAGCAGTATGACATTGCCACCAGCTGGTTACCACGCCAGGGCAATGACTATTGGTTGCATGGCCAAGGGAAAGGGGGTCTCATTACGAGCTAGCCTTCTCATTTCTATGAAAGTACTTGTGGGTAACGCTGTCACCACTGGTCACCACGCTAGGGTAGTGTCCCCTGATTAGCTCTTCAAGAAAAAGGAAAAAACCAATAAAGGATAAAATAACAAAAAAGAATAAAAGGTAAGAATGGGCTTGAAAAGAATGCATCCAAGACAGGTACAACTCGCCTTCTACAAAGGCACCCACAGGTAAAGTTTTTTGCATCCTCTGCCTACATTGCACGCACCTTCTCGGACATCCCTTGACCACATCACCCACTTACATGGCTTGGATGAGGTCTCTTCCGGGAACTTTCCTTTTCCAGTGGACACTAGCCCAATATGGCGCCTTGTCTTTTTCTCTAAACTTGTATTGTAGGCTTGTGTAACATTTTTGAGTTGTTAACTAATGTATTAGGGATTTTATGCACATGTTTAATAATATTGATGATGAGATGTGATTGACATTGCTATGATCCCTGTGATTGATGAGCCCACGGAGGGCGTAGCTATTGATGTGCAGGACCATGCCCGACAGACAGGTACCACTTTTGGACCAGTACACATGGGGAGATGATTAGTTCGGACCTCCATGGGGGTGAAGAGCCCATCAAGTGGATGTTGAAACCCCATCAGGGGGCAGAGACAGGACGGAGATGGATCAGGGGCTTTGCACCAGAGAAGAAGAGGACGTTCCACCAGAGGCACTTTAGCAGAGCTTGACCTAGTAGGATTGACCCTCTTTCAATGAAACATTGGCCTTGCAAGGCCTAGGACGTCACCCTTGATGACCATGATGTCATCCAACCTACTGGACGTCTTGGGAGGCAGACTCGGCAGTATTGGCACATGTGGCATGATGGAGGAGCCCAAGGAGGGCTAACGTTTTGCTCCAGGATGCTCCATTTTCCCTAAAAGGGGCTAACGTCTCCTTTGAAGGGGCTTGATGTCTCTTTTCAGCTTGATTAGGGTTTTAAATTAACATTTTAATGGAAAATAGTATGATTTTAATGTTTTGGCCTTGTCAGCCTTTTACATGACCTAAAATGTAAATTTAGGTCATGATACTTTATAAATGAAGGATTTTCACCTTCATTTTATCATCACAACTTACTCACTCCTTAAGGAGGTCTGAAATTTGCACCCTCTCTTGGGTTATTGGCTGATTTAGTGATGCGCACTTGTTGAAGGAGGATCTTTTTGGCATAAGTTGGCATTTCTCTTAATGGAAGGTGTTACAACTAGGGTTTGCAATGCTTTTTCTTGGTGACATGTAAGTATTTTTCTGCAAAACTTATTTAATGAATGGTTGTAGTTTTATTTCTTGCATATGTTTATAATTTTGCTGAACAAAACCCTAGGTGACAAGCACACAAGAAGGTCCTTGTCTCATGTACCCATTGAGAGAATTTCCAGCCATTGATTGAAAAAGGAGAGAGCCTAGCCGTCGCTACACTCTCATTCTCTCTTCATTTTTGCTAGCCCTACCTTTCATAAGCTGAGAAGAAGGAGACGCCTTAAGCCTAGGTTTTCTACACTTTGGGACAATTTTTCTAGGGTTTGTTGATAGAGCCTTGCTGTAGCAACACTCTGCTTCATCAAACCTTCTTGTCTTGGTTTTATGCTTTATCTTCAGCTAGTCGTGATTGCCACCGAGTTAAGGAAGGAGGAGAGAGCACCAAGGCCTAGTTATCCTACACCAAGGTGAGCCTCTCTCCCCTAGGGTTTTGACTTTGAGGCCTTGCCTTAGCAACACCTCAAAGCTTCTCCCTCTAGTCCTCAACCGTTTTACCTTTGCCTCCTCTAGCTCTTGCGTCCTTCACTATTTGACTCCATTAACCCTAAGGCACTAATCTAAAGATCTCTTGTGTTGAAGTGAACCTGATCAAAACTACTCTCAATACATTGAATGAAACCCTAACTACAGTAACCCTAGTTTATAAACTAACCCTATTAACTAAAGTGTTGTCGTCATCTCTTGATATTAACACCTTTGTGCAGCTAAACGTTTTTCTTTATAAGCAATTGAATGGTGATTAAAGGCATTAATTGAATGAACCGTTGAATTATTGCATTGAATGCCATATTGCTTCAGCATTTATTGATGAAGTAACATAATTTTCATTGCTATCTATAAACATTGACTTCGTCAATATTTATTATCGAATTGCTTATAAATGTATCAGATAATCATTGATTTACATGAAGTACTAACCCATTGATCAAAGCTTGCATATATCAGTTTATTGTTGCTTTGTCTCAGGCAGGTATATCTCTTTGGGGATTTTACTTTATTGGTTGATTAGCCAGGACTATCTGCTCGGTGGTGACTTGTGAGGGGGGGAATAACTACTTTATCATGTAATCCTTTGCCTTCTCAAAACCCCAGGTCACCGGGGATGTCTCCCCTGGGCCTTACCTCCCTGAAGAGAAAGAACCATCCCATTGTGGTGACATTGGGTGGGATTGGTTCCTGTTACGCCAGTTTGACCTTCAAACCTCAAGCCTTTTATCCTTGCTACAAACTGTGTGATAACATTTTGGTGCCATTGTCGAGGAACACTGAGTCAATTCTCCTCAAGACGACACTTTCGACAAGCCTTGCCTTAGAGGCCTTATCTTACAAGCTTACCTGGCGACTCCACTTAGGGTGTTTTCCTTTATCCTCTGATAGTTTCAGGACAATTATCTGGACTCGACTGACCTTTTCTAGGGTGCCACCTTACTCTCAAATCTGGGATATTTCCAAGTTATGGGATCATGGCACACTGGGAACAAATGTATCCGACTATTGGTTTCAAAAATTTTCACGGATACCCAAATTACTTTAATACAAAATGGCTGAACAGCTCTCCAAGATTTTGTGGTCTCCCAACTCCTCACATCATAAATTTTTTGGACTTTATGAGCGAGACAGAAATGGGAGAGGGTGCAATTATAAAATTATCCATACTCACTCTGCCATCCTACTTGCAAGATTGGTTTAAGAGTTGTTGCGAAGATAGGGGTATATCATCTTTCATACACCTCATCAATAGGTTTATTGACTTTACCAAACCATGCTGCCAAACGTATGAAGATGCCCTTCATAATCTCACAATAGCTTTGGAAGAAGGACGATTCACTACTGAGATTATAGCAGATCTCAGAAATGCATATCATATTCAACATCAAGAACCCTCTGATGTGAAAGAAGAGATTTATGAAGAACCTTGCCAACCCCTTGAAAAGGAGCAAGATTTCTCCCATGATTCAACAGAATGCAGTGAAGATATAACTAGAGACGTGAATTATGAGGATGAAGCACCAGTAACCGCTCCTCAGTCCGATTAAGCTCTCCAAGATCCTATCCCTCCTGCACAAGATGAAGGGAATGAGGTAAGTCATTTTCCTTTCCATTTTTTTGATGATACCTTGTTCTATGATTCAGAAAGTGAAGAAGAAATGGAACCCTTGGACAAGCTAGATCCTCTATATCTCAAGACTGAAGATGGGGAGGCAAATCTTCCACTTGATGAAGTTATCCAAATACTTGAAGCCCCTGCACAGGAAGGATTAAGAAACGTGAGTGGTTTCCCCTTCCATATTTTCAATGATTCTTTATCTTATGATGCAGAGAGTAGAGAAGTGTTGGATGTTTTGAATCCTCCATGTTATGATACTGATACTGACATAGTTGATATTGATGAGTTCATACATGTTGGAAGACGTAAATGGGATGTAATTGGTTTTGATATGGACCTCATTTACGACATTGAGAATCGTTCCCAACTGTTGCCTTCACAGTTATCACAACAAATTATCTTTGATTTTGACCAGTGGCAGCAGAGGGATGATATATTTATCGATGCTCCCCGAACACCCAAGGTTGACCTAGCACCATCTTTTCCAGGTGATTTTCAGTCTTACCTTGAGTATTTTGATGAGTACCCCTCCGAGCACTTGGATTCATTCTATGAAGAAGATTATCAACCACCACTGTGCTCGGATTTTGATAAGAACATTGTTTGCCTAAAGAAGAAATCTCATGATATCTTTCTCCAGCCACCCATTATTACTTTACCTTGTTGTTTCATTAAAGGCGTGGCTTGGAATTACAACTTTTGTATTGAGTTTCCTCTGAAGCAAACCCGAGAATCCAAGGGTTGGTTGAAAACTACAAGTTCAAGTCTGTCATCTCAATGTTTCAACTTTCGCTTAAGAGTTTGTCAGCCACTTACTAGATCCTTGTTAGTCCCTTTAGAGTGTGAGGACGTCCTAGGTAGCCAGTTTGTCGCGCTGTTGAGTCAGTTTTTTGAACCTTGGAATTTTCATGACCGTTTCCTGAAGTGGATTGAGTACTTTTCTTTCAGGTTGACTTGGCATGGTTTTATTCCTCCCACCCGCCTCCATGAGTTAGACTTTCTGATCTCCAATGATATGATATATATTCTAACCCATGACACTTTTTGTGCTTGACTTATCACTATTTTGGTTTATGATGAAGCACAAAGGCAGGTATCGTGGGATGTTGCTGGATTGGCTTCACTGGTTGTTTGACTACACCCAACATCCAGCCAACAGGTAAGTACAGGTAAGTGTTTTTCTATACATTCAACTTTATTGATTGTTTTATTTCAGTCTATATATATATCCATATATGTTGGGGTGGTATTACCACCCCAATTTTGTTACTGATGCTTCTATTGAGATCGAGCAAGTTAGCAGGTTATGCCAGAGATTTCCAGGTTCTCATGCACTCTATGGTGAGCACATGTCCCCGAGTTGGAGCCAGATGTTATCCCCCACTTTTAGGGATAACAAGGAGATCATGTCTCGAGGCCCACAAGTCCTAGACATGGAGTACCGAGAGCAAGATTGACTTTAGCATGGCCCTGGAGGGCCCACCTTTTCTTTCTTCCAGCATCTTTATCTTGTCAGCAACAGCAACATCCACCACCATCGGCTTGGTCCTGTGTCAGAGATGGTTCTTGCTCCATGAGGTAATTAGTCCAAGTATCATGCTATGTGTCACTTTGATCATCAAAAACCTTGAATATATGCATTTGATTCCTTTTATTTTCTAACAACTGCTTGGATCTACACTTGCCCACTTGACCATGTCTGGGGGGATTGACAGAGTGCCCCTAGTAAGCCTGTGTCTGTAGGTTTTGGTTTGCAACTGGAGGGATTTTTTGAAAGGCCATCGTCCGCTCCCTTCACAGCATCACTTTTTCATCTTGTTTCCCGCTCATTTATCCCATTCCACTTGTCTAGGCACTGGGTTGACCTATTTTCAGGACTGCACCTTATCTCGTGGGAAGAAGGGGCTAAAGGCCCAAAAGGTAAAAGCAAGTTGGTAAAAGATAAAAGCCTAAAAATGAAACCTCGAGATGCTTCGCCCAGGGATCCCCGAGAAAGCAATAAAAGGCTTCTCAGCGAGAAACAAGAGGGACACAAAAAAAATAATAAACAAGACGTAACCAGAGAGTACGGGGTCTCATCACAAGCCAGCCTATTAGGTCCATGGGTACCTAGCAGTATGACATTGCCACCAGCTGGTTACCACACCAAGGCAGTGACTCTTGGTTGCATGGCCAAGGGAAAGGGGGTCTCATTACGAGCCAGCCGTCACATTTCTGTGAAAGTACTTGTGGGTAACGCTGTCACCACTAGTCACCACGCCTGGGCAGTGTCCCTGATTAGCTCTTGAACAAAAAGGAAAAAACCAATAAAAGATAAAATAACAAAAAAGAATAAAAGGCAAGAATGGGCTTGGAAAGAATGCATCCAGGACAAGTACAACTCGTCTTCTACAAAGGCACCCACAGGTAAAGTTTTTTGCATCCTCTGCCCACATTGCACCCACCTGCTTGGACATCCCTTGACCACATCACCCACTTACATGGCTTGGATGAGGTCTCTTCCGGGAAATTTCCTTTTCCAGTGGACACTAGCCCAATAGGGCGCCTTGTCTTTTTCTCTAAACTTGTATTCTAGGCTTGTGTAACGTCTTTGAGCTGTTAACTGATGTATTAGGGATTTTATGCACGTGTTTAATAATATTGATGATGAGATGTGATCGACATTGCTATGATCCCTGTGGCTGATGAGCCCATGGAGGGCGTAGCTATTGATGTGCAGGACCATGCCCAATGAACATGTACCACTTTTGGACCGGTACACATGGGGACATGATGAGTTCGGACCTCCATGGGGCTAAAGAGCCCATCAGGTGGATGTTGAAACCAATGCTGTATATGTCGTGTCGGGGAAAGTGTCGGCGAGGGTCCAGAATATAACTTCTCGGCAACATCGGCGGAAAATGTCGAAATATGTCGCAAGACCTCAAAAAAATACAAAAACAATCATTTTTTTCAATTTTTTAAACTTGTAAAGCAACAACAACATCAAATAAACACTTTGCTACATAAATATGAAAATACAATCAATAAATAAGATGCATAAGATGTCAAGTGGTCACATATCGTTACTAAACTGAAAATTCTGAAACATGTTAATGATAGGATGATAGTAGATATAAAATCACATCAACTGATCAAAATAAATGTATCTCATGAGATGAATCATCATGAGGCATCTAGATACTAAATAGTACATGATAAAATGAAAATGATAGATGATAGGAATCCAAATCATTGATTCCCTCTATGTCGTGGTGTTGCTGCTGCTCTAGCCCTTTTACGAGTAAAGGGCACCAATTTTCCTCTGGAAGCAGTAGCGTCATGGAGGTACTCTAGATGAGGTTGGAAAGGAAGCTCCAATTGCTCCAGATGCTCCCTCTGAGGTGATCAGTGATGGGGATGAGTTGGAAGGAAAAGCGTGTTGACTCCTCCCAGTCCCAACAAACCCAAGTCCAACTCCAGGTATGGCTCTCTGTGGAGGTGGTGGTGGCATTGGATCCACTGGAAGTCCAATCTCCTCCTCAGCCTCTGTATCCACTGGAAGTGGAACATCGTCCTCCTCCTCCTCTGTTGCCCNATAGAAATCCAAAATTCAAATCATTGATTCCCTCTCTGTTGTGCTATTGTTGCTCTAGCCCTTTTACGGGTAAAGGGCACCGATTTTCCTTTGGAAGCAGTAGGTGGTCGTGGAGGTACTCTAGATGGGCTTGGAGTGGAAGCTCCAGCTGCTCCAGATGCTACATCTGAGGTGGTAAGTGATGGGGATGAGGTGGAAGGAAAAGTGTGTTGCCTCCCAGTACCAACGGACCCAAGTCCAACTCCAGGTATAGCTCTCCGTGGGGGTGGTGGTGGCATTGGATCCACTGGAAGTCCAATCTCCTCCTCAGCCTCTGTATCCACTGGAAGTGGAACATCGTCCTCCTCCTCCTCTGTTGCCCCCTCCTCCCTCAAATCATCTGCATGCTCATCTTCCATTCAAAAACAACAAGAAGTAGCACATTGAAAACCCTAGCCTAACTCTAAAAATTTAAAAAACAAAGTTCGAATCTTCA
>JASDQU010173225.1:0-20884 GCA_032191745.1 Picea mariana
ACAAAATAATGCCTCTAAAGGCTGAATAAGAAATGTAGATCAATACAAGCAGATCTAAATGCCAAACTCTCCAGCTGAAGAATGCCATGCTCCAATAGAAGGTTGAAACCCTCAATAACTCGGCCCTGCTACCAAAAGTGTCCAATCACCCTAATAAATATGCCAACTAATCGATCGGGTGATGGTAAGAATAACCCAGGTGCCTGAATCTCCAAGATCCCTCTCAATCTCCGTAGATCTGAATTTCCCACTGAATGGGGTGCCCCACTGGATGACTGAAACCCTAGCTGGTTCGGCCCTGATGAAGATGGCCTCCAAATGCTCTGAAAATCTCCAAGAATATAGATCGAGCAATGGTAAGAATAACCCAGGTGCCTGAATCTCCAAGCTCCCTCTCAATCTCCGTAGATCTGAATTTCCCACTGAATGGGGTGTCCCACTGGATGACTGAAACCCTAGCTGGTTCAGCCCTGATGAACGAGGCCTCCAAATGCTCTGAAACTCTCCAAGAACATAGATCGAGCTATGAGAATCTTGTGGGAGAAGTTTTGGGCTCAGATCTCAAGTGGATCTCCCTAGATCTGATTTTTACTAAATCACAGGACGAACTGGTGCGCCCTCTCTCTATCTGCACATGAAACTGATGTAGAATCCTCCTGCAACTGAGTAGATCTGGAACTAGAATGGTGTGGGAGAGTATTGCATCTCTGAGACCAAGCTTGGGACAAGATAGGTGGAATCTTTCACCACCGAATCGTCCTCTAGGGTTTGTTATGTCAAAACCCTCAAAACCCCCAATATTGGGCTCACTAGCTAGAAGCCAGAAATCAAAATAAGATCATACATGAATGAATGAGAAGAGGCCCTTGCCTTTCCTTTATACTTTTTGGCTCACCTTTTCCCTCCAAAGTGAATTTCATTTTATTAATAATTAATTAATTAATTAAATCACTTTAATTAATTAATTAACCTTTTTACCTTTGAAAAGCTCCTTATCTCTCCTTGTGGCTTCCCTGGCCACTGAAAGTCACTTCTAGCCATCCCATCATGTAGTGTTTCTCCTCCCGATTCCAATGAGATATTACACTGAGAGGTTCCTCCAAGTAATGTGCCCAAAATGACCTCTTCAGTGAATTCCATTGACTTATAGCTCAAAATAGTCAAAATCATGGAAATCGTCGGAATGGAACGAAACCAAAGCCAACCTATGCGAAATGGATCATAATGATGGAATATCATGGTAAATGCCAACTGGACCCCACAATGCCTCTCAAATACCCCTGTACTCACTATAACATCCATCTGTCTACTCTAGTCATCATAAGTCTCTGCCCTGTGAAGATGTCCCAAAGTGGGGACATTACAGGCTGAGAGGCAGAAGGGACATCAGGAGGGACCCTGAATTCCCCATTTTTTCAAGTTTTCTGCTATTAGTATTTTCCATGAACCATCAGCCAACAAAAGATATTTACTTTAGGCAGAGAGGGACCAGACCAAATTTCTTTCCAGATTTTGGAGACTGGGGGGCCCTGGTCATAAGATTGTAGGAGAGAATAACCTGCTTTAACAGAAAATATTGTGGAACCCTAACTGCGGGAGTCGGGTAAGGAGAGATGAGTGGGAGCACAACCAACTAACTTATTGAAAAGGGTGGAGATCAAGGGTAGAAGATGGTTAGGGGTGTTCGGGGGTTTCCAGTTCGTCCAGTCCCCATCAGAGTCCCATAGGCAGAAACCTTTGAGAAGGAAGAGACCTTTGGAGTAGCACTAGTCTTTTAGGGGATAGATGGACTCTTTACTGTTCAAAGGCTCAAGATCCAATATATGGTCTGTCCATAAATTTATATGGGATTTATTTCCTAGGGTCCAGGAGAGTTTAGATTTGATAAGAGGGGACACATGTTTTAGGAGACACCAAATTGAGGAACCAGGGAGGGGGAAGGGGGGGTGTCCAAGAATTGCAATATTGAGGAGTTGAACTACTTGGCTATAAGCGCTGATTTCCACCATTATGTAGTTCTTATGATTAGATGCCAAGCTATATTTTCTCCAAGAGGAGTATTCATTAGGATAGGATCCCTGATTGCCAATCCTCCTTTATTGAGGGGTTGACAGACTTGTTTCTAGTTGAGAAGGTGGAATATTTTAGTGTTTGTTTTCCCTCCATCCCAAAGGAAACTTCAAAGAGCTGTAGAAATTTTTTCAAGAGTGCCTTTTGGGGAAAGAAGGCTAGAGCACTAGAAGATGGAGAGTGAGGAGAGAACATATTTGAGAAGCACTGATTTTCTAGCTGGATTGAGCCAACGACCTCCCCAACTTTGGATTCTTGGGAGAATTTTGGTAATGACGTCTTGCCAAGCCATAGCTCCATAATAATTTAGAAATATAGGCATGACTAAATATTTGAAGTAGTTCTAAGTGGTGATGATAGGGAACTCGAAAATTATGGAAATATGGTCTTTGATATGTCTCGGGACGTTCCATCCATAGATCCTGCATTTAGCAGAGTTCAATTTTCCTCTAGAAGCCGAAATAAAAGAGTCGATAAATTTATGAAAACGATTGGGTATAATTATAGAAGCCGCCCCCAGAAGAAGTGTATCATTTGCAAACTGAGAGTGATTTATTTCCTTAACCCCCCTCACAATGTGTAACCCTAGAAGTCTGGCCATTCTTCTTTCTTCTGTCAATTTTCAACTGAGAGAATATGCTAGGAGGATGTAAAGGAAGGGTGAAAGGGGGCATCCTTAATGAAGGCCTCTAGTGGCATTGAAGAACTGTTAGGGGTGACCATTTATCAAGGGGGAGATCCAAGGGGAACCAGTGCAAGCCCTGATCCAATGAATAAAAACTTCAGAGAAAGCACAGGCTTTGAGGGTTGAGAACATGAAAGAGTGTTTGAGTCGGTCAAAATTTTTCACCATATCTAACTTGATGACCATGCCTGGGGCGTTGCTTTTTTTGTTGGAATGAATGGCATGTTGAACAAGCACGATATTGTCTGTAATCTGTTTGCTTTTTAAGAATCCTCCCTGGTTTTTTGAGATAAGAGTGGATAGCAAGGGATTTAGGTGGTTCACAATGATCTTAGAGAGAATTTTATAAGAGGATTTATAGAGGGATATATGATGGAAGTGAGAGAAGTTAGAGGGATTGGATTCTTTGGGAATGAGGGCTAGGAAGGTGGAATTTGTGGCTCCTCCAAGTTTTTTCTTTTGGAGGGTGTAGTTCAACATTTTCTTTAGGTCTTGTTTTATGGTGGCCTAGAAGGAGCGGTAAAATATGATTGAAAACCCGTCAGGCCCAGGGGCTTTATTAGAGTCCATGTCCCAAACTTCTTTGGCAATTTCTTATTCTGTTATCTCCCTAACTAATTGATTGTTATCATGCTCAGAGACTATGTTTGGAATGTTGGCTAACATTTCCTAAGCTTCTTAATTCATTCCTTCATTGCTTGGATGCTAATATAAGGAATCAACGTGTTGGAAGGATGCTTCTTTGACTTGTTCAAAGGTATTAAGTTGTTGTCTAGTAATTGAAAGGATGGAAGTAACTTTGTTTTGTTTCCTTCGATTTTGTGCTTGCTTGTGGAAGGAGGTATTTGAGTCCCCTGCTTTTAGCTAAAGGCTTCTGGACTTCAGTCTCCAGTGTTCCTCTTTTTTGTGTAGGGAGTGATGAAGTTGTTGATTGGCTTCTTTTTCTTGATTCAGAAGTGATTCAATGATTTCCTCTTCTTCTAACCATTGTTGAACTTTTGAAAGAAGTTCAACCTTTTCTTGTCTTTCTTGATTCAGAAGGATGTAGGAAACTTTCACCCAATATTTGAGAGATGTTTTGACTACCTTTAGCTTGCATTACCATATATAATTCAGAGACCCAGAGAAAGGGGAGGACTACAGTTTTTGAATGAGGGGTGGGATAATTGGGTTTTCAATCCAGAGAGGATTAAATCAGAAGGGTAGAGGGCCAAAGTTTTGTGGGTTATTGAAGTTCAAGGATATTGGCTTGTGATCAGAGACAATGAATGAGAGGATATGGGAGGATATTTATTGGGGAGAGAGAAGGAAATTAATTTTTATGAGGAAATGGTCAAGCTGAGATGCTATATGGCAGAGACCAGAGTGCTTGTTGTTCCATGTGTACTTTCCCTTGGACGACTTGGCGTACTGCAGATCCCAATCTGAGATGAGATCGATTAGATTTTTAGAGAAGGGGTCTCTGATTTTACTACCTCCTTTCTTTTCTCCTGAGTTGAGATGGCTGTTGAAGTCACCACCAATTATACAATAAGAGAGATCAATGGAGTTTTTGAGAATAAAGAGAGAGTTCCATCAAGCGGTTTTATCCTTGTAGGATTTGGGCATATAAACATTAATAACTGAGATGATGTTACTGGAGTCCTTACTTTTAAGAACAGTTAGAAGCAAGCTTTGAGTTTCTAGAGTTACCTCAAGAGTCCAGATATGGTCTCCCCAGAGGGTTTCTATGCTGCTAGAGGCTCCTTGATAACTTACAGCTACTCCAACGCTAGATTTGTTTTTTTTTTCATTGTTTCTAGGATCATTGATGCCTCCATTTTTGTCTCCTGGAGGAGGATTACTGAGGGGTTGGCCATAATTTTGATATCTCGTAGGGATTCAACTTTGGATTTATTGCCAAAGCCCTTGCAGTTCCAGGAGAGGATATTCATTGACGGGGGGTTGAGGAGGCCCGACTGCCATGGGTTGGGAGATTAGATCCTTTAGATCCTCCTCTACCTGTTGAAGTACGCATGGAGTTTTTTTATAGATAGTTGCTTACCTTATGCCTTTTATTTTGACGCCATTTCTTCTCTGACTTCTTTGTTTGATCTCCGAATAGACTTTCTGGGTTTATCCAGGGGGAGTTCCCCTTGCTCCACATCTTGGTTGGATTGTGATTTTAATAAATATTCTTATGGTTCTTGCGGTTCCTCTTCTTGAGTGTCCTCCTTTGAGGATTCCTTGTTGACTAACTCTTCTACTATTCTTTCTAATGCTAGGGCAGAAAAAGATACAGGTTCCAAAACATGCCCAAAAGAGGGGTTTTTCTTTGAGGATGGTTCACCCAGAGTTTCAAAGGAGTTTTGAATGGGTTTGGGGGGATTGATGGCTGGGTTAGGGGAATATCTTTTAGGGAGGGATTTGAAAGGAGGGTTTTGGCGAGAGGAACCCGATTTGAGGGTAAATCCTGAAGATCTGGGGCCGAAGCCTATTCCTTTTCCAGTGTTAGGTTTCTTTTTGACCTGCTGCCAACCTTCTTCTTGTTATGCGACATCAAATTCTTGTGCTTGTTTGTTACTAGGGCGGTTTCTATCAAAGTGGTTGTATTCATGACATGAATTGCATTTGAATGGGATTTGCTCGTAGTCTAGCTTCTGAATGTAGATCCAGTTGTCTAGATTTAACTTGATTGCCTCTGGGATCCCTTTTTCTAGATCTACTTCCACACAAATCCTGGCACAAGAATACATACTAGATTTGGGTTCATCCCTGTTGATAAATTTTCCCAATGGGTCTCCGATGCTTTTTAGAACTTCGTCTCCCCAACAATGAAATAGTAAGTGTGAAAGCCACACCCAGAACGAGACGGCTGAGGGAATGCCATTTTTTGGGTCAAAATCTGGGGTCCATTTGTTTAGGTAGAACCCTCTTGGGCCAAAGAAATAAGGGCCATTTCTAAAAATGAGATCTCTATCTTCTTTATGCTCAAAGTAAAAAATATAGAAGCCCTTACCACATAAGAAGCGATTCATGCGCCCCTTTACAAAAGGGTGCCAATTCCACTCAATCCAAAGGTCGATTTGATGAGGTGAAGGCCATAACCCCATGAATCAATCTATGAGTGCTCTAGAGGTGAAGGAGAGAGCCTTTCTTCGAGTTGTTATGCATGGAATGCCACTTCTGGGATTTGGTCCAATTTTTTTATGAATTGAGAAGCAGTAGGGCCCGTGGGAGGATTTCCAAGTGAGCCCACTAGAGACTTGAAGGCACCTACTTCATTGAAGAAATCTAGGGGAGGATCAAGGTCCGGATATGAGGAGGCCATAGGGGAGGTCGAAGCGGGGAGGCGACAAACTAGGGTTTCAACTAGCAGAGCACTGCGCTAGATTAACATAGATGCGTTGGAGTTTTAATATTTTTTTAATATAAATTTGTTTGTTTGTTTGTTTTTTTTTTTAATTTCAATTATTTTCCTTTTCCTAGTTTTTTTAGTTTTTAATTTTTCAAAAAAAATTTAAATTCGGGTTAGAGTTTTTGTTTTTAAATTGGGTGTTTAAAAAAAAAAAAAAAACTAACTTGTGAAGTTTTTTTTTTTCCAATTTTTTTTTTTTTTAATACACACACACACACACACACAATGATTTAGGAGCCGATTTTGAGTTGTTTATCGATGATGGTTCCAGTTGTCGAGAGCACGATTTCAATTAGGTTATGATTTCAACTCCAAAAAAAAAACAATGCTATTGGTAGCATCGCTTTTTGATTTGAGGGTAAATTTAAAGTCTTTGTTCGCAATGACATCACAATGACATCAATTGTTAACATGATGGGTCTAAATTTTAAGCATCGTAAAAAATAATGTGGATACATTATGGATAAGAAGATTTAAAATATCAAAAAACAACCTAAAAAGGGAAGGGGATGCTACCGATAGCACAAATTTTCAAAATGAGGTAAAAGATGTGACCCCCAAGAAAACGAGAACATTGTAGAGTTCTTATTAAGTTGGTGACTATGTTAATATTGATGAATGTCACTCCAAACAATTATTGTTAGCAGAGATGAAATCCTCAAGGTCAGATGTTGACTCAGACTCTGATTCAAAACCAGAAAAGGAAAAACGGATCACTAACGCAGAACCCAGTGTTAGTATCGCCACCACACAATTCTATCCAGAGGAACTAGAGGATCCTAAAGAAGGGGGGTGCCTCTTCCACACATAGATGTGGGTGAAGGAAACCCCACTCCATTTCATTGTTAATAGAAGTAGCTAGAAGAGCCTAATATTAGAAAAGGTTGTCTAGAGGTTAAACCTAAAAATGACGCCACATCCTCAACCATACACTGTCGATTGGCTCAATCAGAGACGAGACATTAGCGTCAACTAGAAATGTCATCTACACTATGACATCAAACCCTTCAAAGACAATGTATTGTGTGATGTTGCCCCTCTTGAATTTTTTGATGTTTTGTTAAGACAACCATATATGTGGAAGTGTCATGTTTTTTATGAATCTAGGACATGTAGGGCCATTATTACCTTGAGAGGTCAACTCTACAGGGTACCGAAGGCAGTCCCAACTATTGTGGTCTCTTTGATCTCTACGAAGTAGTGTAGAAGGGTTGTCTCTTAGAATATGAGATTTTTCCTCTTTATGGTTTGATTAGAAGAGGAACATAAGGTGAATGAAACTACCGAAACATTTTGATCCAGGTGGATATCGATGGCCACCCACCTATTCCAGCTGACTCACATACAAATGTCGTCTTGGTAGTTTCAGTTTTCATCTTGGCAGTTTTTTTCTAGCTTTTCGGGTCCCAAACTTCTGGGGTCGTTTTGAGGCCCTAAAAAACGTTTTTTGGTCCCACCACAGTCACATTAAAAATAAAGGCAAGTGTGATGGCATAATGTGTAGTCCTCATATAGACGTTTCCAACAGGATATTGTGGTCATAAAATGGAGATCGTATGCAAAAGTTACGACCCCGGGAAGTTGATGTAACAACTTACCCCAACGAAGCCCACATGACTTTTGGCGCTTCATCTCCTAGGGTTAGTTTTTTGGATGTATATGGTTTTGGCATTCATGCTTATTTAAAAAAGGACTTTGGAACCTCATTGTAATCATCTTCTTGTGAATGAGCACAGTCGTCACATCTCTTCTCATAGATAAGCCACCACCATTCTAGCAAGCATGTTTTAGTCTACATTTTACAGTTTCAACATATTTATTTATTTAATAGAAGCCAAGTTTTACTGTATCTCTGTTATTGTTCATTGTATCTATGTGCTAATAATATAGATATTTAATCATTTCATTATGCTGATAAAATCTGGATTAGTGGTATCAAAGCAGTCTGGTCCTTTTCGTTCTTAGTGCATGTCCCCGATGAGATAATGGTACAAAGAGTTGGGTCTTGAGCTTGTTTCTCTTGAGGACAAGAGCTCTTTCTCTCCCAAGAAACCTTCCATGGTGGGAGAAAATAAAGATGATAGAACATGATATCCTTTCAAACTGTTTCTCGAGGAAGCCCTCGCGCAATAGAGGAACGATATGATGGATTTTTTGTGCAAAGCCTTCGAAAACTACCAACAGGCGATGAATCTTCCTCGAGAAGAGGCATCGCCCCATTCAAGGTACATATCAACTTTGATATTCCTATATTTGAAGGTAAGATAGACACAAATGATGTAGAAAAATGGTTGAATCTACTAGAAGGGTATTTTTCTGTCCATAACTTTTGCAATAGAGAAAATATTACATTTGCGCTCCTCAAAGTTGTCACCCACGTCAAAGATTGGTGGGAGACTTTTGTGAGGAAAAGGAAATAGAGGAACCCTCATTATTTAAATTTTCACTCACTTGGGAGTCCTTTAGGGATGCTATTAAGGAACAATACTACCCTGTTGGAAGTTATGATGATCTGTATACAAGATGGACCACACTGTGACAAGAAAGGGACTAAACAGTGCCGGAGTTCACAAATATATTCCATACCTTGTGCACCAAGATGGATATCAAATATTCTAAGCGACATCTGGCGCTCAAGTACTGCAGTGGTTTGCATAGATACATCTAGAAATAAATGGATTTTTTGGACATCTTGTCCTTGGGAGTGGCCTATCAATATGTTGTCAAAATCAAGCAGAAGCTTAAACTAAAGATGCGGTATTTTGGATTTGGAAACCCCTCATAGTAGAAGTAGATCAAGGGCATACCCAACCCTTAAAACAAAGGGTAGAGAAAATATGGAGAACCTCAGGACAACCAATCTAAGATGCAAACAAAAAAGGACAATGGAAAGACAAAGAAATACATCAGGAAGTGGCGCAACTTCCATAAGATCCCTTGAATTAACACTATTGATTGCCGCTCAAAGTAGTCATTAGTGGCGGAGGTGAAATCCTATGAATTAGATGTGGGTTCTGACTCATAGTTAGAACTAGAAAAGGGAAGATAAATTATTGACATAGAACCCAATGCCATCGTTGCCACCACCAAGATCCTTCCCAGTGAACGTGATGAGACAGAGGAAGGCGAGCGCCTCTTTCATTAAGAGATGTGGGTGAAGGGTACTCCACTGCACTTTATCGTTGATAGCGGTAGCTAGAAGAACCTCATCTTAGTGGAGGTCGTCAAGTGGTTGGCCTTGCCAACAATGTTGAACTTGCAACCATATTCCATTGGATGGCTCTACCAAGAAAGTGATCTTCGTGTCAACCAACAGTGTCACCTGTCCTATGGCACCAAGCCCTTCAAAGATGACGTATTATGTGATGTTGCTTCCCTTGAAGTTTGTGATGTTATTTTGGGCCAACTTTATTTATGGAAACATCATGTTGTATATGAGTCTAGGCCTCACAGTGTTATTATTACTTTGGACATGAAATTGTGCAGGATACCCGAGGTTTTCCAAACTACTTCCATTTCCTTTATCTCTGCCAAGAAATGCAGGAAGGTTGTATCTCAGACCAGGAAGTTTGTCTTCTTCGTGATTTGCTATCAAAGTGAGTGGAAGGTTGCAACCAAATCCATGGCCTCCGTGGTCGATCTCTCCACACAACAAAATAAAGTGGATAAGGTCATGGAAGAATACAAAGAAATATTCTCCTCACCCCCTGGGGTACCTCTACACTGTCAGGTCAAATATTCAATCGATCTAACCCTCGATGCACCATTACCTAATGGGCTAGTCTATCGTCGCTCTCTATTAGAAAATGAGGAGATCAAACATCAGATCCAATAATTTCTCCAAAAGGGGAACATACGACCCAACTCATCATCGTGTGGAAGCCCAATCATGCTTGTGTAGAAGAAAGATGGGACCTAGCGACTCTGCATAGATTATCAGACCCTAAATAAGATCATAGTCAGGAACCTATACCTGATTCCCCAAATAGACGATCTCCTTGACTATCTCAAGGGGTCTAAATACTTTAGTAAGATTGATATAAAGTCTGGCTACCATCAGGTCCCAATAGAGTAGACAAATGTATGGAAAACTGCCTTCAAGTCCAAACAAGGTCTTTTTGAATGGTTGGTCATGCCCTTTGGTTTGAAGAATGCCCCAACAACTTTCATGAGGACGATGGATGATATCTGGCAACATTTCACCAATTCTTTTGTGGTGGTGTATTTGTATTCCATCCTCATATACAATAAGAATTGGGCGGAAGACTTGCAACATATTCAAAAGGTTCTGCAGAATCTGCAGCAACACAAGCTATATGAAAATTTGGAAAAATGCTCCTTCTACATGGAAAGGGTCCAATACCTAGGCTACATTATTGATGAGCATGGAGAGCATGTGGATCCAGCCAAGATCCAGGTCATTCATAACTGGCCAGCACCAACCACACTCACTGAGCTTTAGATATTTTTAGGCCTTGCTAATTTCTATCACAGCTTCATGTTGGGATTCTCCCATATTGCATGGGATCTCAGACAAGTAACCAGGGGTGGTGGTAAGGCAAAGTTCATGTGGGGCTTGCCACAAAAACAAGCATTCTATGATTTGAAGAAGTGCTTGTGCTCAACCCCTGTGCTTTCATTACCCGACATGAAGCAACCCTTTGAGATTAAGATAGATGCTTCAGACTATGCTGTGGGTGCAGTTCTCACTTAGCACGGACACCCCGTGGCCTATCATAGTGAGACATTATTAGATGACATCCATAAGTACCATACTTACGACAAATAAATGTACTCCATTGTACAGTCATGCCACCAGTGGAGGCATTACATTCTCGGTAAGGAGACAATCATTCACACCAATCATAAGCTGCCACAGTTCATGTAGACATAGGGAAATTTGTAGAATGACTGCCATAAGAAGTGTGTTGATGCTTAAAAACACAACGATGAATACTATGCTTGCAAATGATTTCCAAGATCTATTAATTATTTATATTAATAATAAACTAGTAGGTGGGACCCCCTTGTTGGACTTGTGGCGCAATGGTGGATATGCTGCACTTATATTTTGTTTGATTATGTGATGGTACCAACACAATCTTCTACAGTTCATTGTTTCAAATCATGGTTTAAAATGTTATGGTAACATGTGATGGTTGGTTGATTAATACATGGCACTGGATGGCTTTGATGACCTCTCACAAAATATGTTAAGGCTGCCCTGTGGATGAAATAATTATTATCAGTTTTGGTTTGGCATTGCATTAAACATGGCATTAATTGGTTCAAATGATCTTGATAAAATACAATAATGGAGCTCTTTGAATAAAAAAATTATATACAAGTTCTAATGCTACGTATTATTGTGACAAAAGGGGGGCACACTAAACCCTTTCTACTAGACTTATGCGCCTTGTTCAATGTTATATGTGGATGCACATGGGGTAATGTTTCTAGCACATTGTTATTTTAAAGAGTTGACATTACAAAGGGGTGGCACACTATGCAAATGTGATATGGAAATGGATACATGGTTGATTAATTGCTTCGTGCTATGGTGAATTGGATTGGCTCGTAATTTGAATTGAATGAGGTTGGAAGGGAGAAGTGATGTGCATTTAGTGCATGCCACTCAAACTCCAAGGTTGGAAGGGAGAAGAAATGTGCATTTAGTGCACATCACTCAAACTCCCCTTGAGCCCGTCACCCTAGTCACTCTTGCATTTTGGTTTTGGCTCTGGTGGTTATTGCTGTGCCACATTATTCGGTCGTGAAGGAGGTATACAGTCTAGTTTTATTCCTCACACATGCTTTTCTAGGTATGGGTTTCATACTCTTCCATCCATGGTTACTCTACCCTTTGAATCAACTTTTGGCTCAGGATTGCTCGTGGTCTGTTTTTTTCTTAAGCTGTTATGAGATATTTGAACTGTGTATTGGTGTTGTGTCCGTGGTTTCTTATGGTGATTAGTCTAGACTGTTGGCACTTTAAAAAATAAATGGTTATGCTCTCCTTGCCATGTGTAATCTTTGCATGGGTTTATTGATAAAAATGACAGTGAAGCCTGCTCTGTCATAGATTGGGTTTTGAGTCTGGCACCTCTGTTGAAATTGAGTATCATGGCTTGCCAAAACTCTAGGCTTTGCGCATATCCTATTTATGGATTGTCACAACAAGTCTCTATGTTTAAGCTACCCACTCCTTGTTCATCTTTGTGGCTAGTGTTTTCGACCCTATGGGTTGAAATATAAATCGTTGAAAGATTAAAGTGTTTTTTTTTGCCTTGTCTTGGAAAAACCCTGAGTTGTTAGCTATCATTGCATTTCCCTCATTGACACCATTTCCTGGAAAGCATTGCATAGTATGGGTTTAACATCACCCAAAAGTTAATTGAGTAATTATAGAGGATTTTGGTCGGGCATGGGTTTGTGCTTGGACTCTCATATTACAGTGTTGTTTAAGAGATTGGATTCATTTCGTTTTCCTGTTGGAGTTGACAGTCTATCTTTTTGGTAACCCTCACAATCGAGAGTATTATCACTTGTTATGGGTTTGTGGTAAATTGTGAAAAGGCATGAACTGTATGTGCTTTTTGAGGACTTAATCCTTTGATCGAACCACTTGTTCTTACCCTCCACTTGTTTTTAAAACCTAAATATGAAGTTTGATATCGTTTTAAGTCGATGGTTAATGGAGCATTGTGCGTGCTTGGTTTCTTGGGAATGATTTTGGTTGCGTCCCTCATTTAGAAATTTTTGAATAAGTCTGTACATATTGATTTATGTGAATCTTGGGCTCAATGAGTTGCATGTTATTTGATTCAAATGTTATGTTGTTTATATTAAGAGACACCTGTGTACAAATTAATTGGGGCCCGATAAAGAGTTATAACACCCAATTGATTGTTTTGGACAGTGTTTAAATAATGGATGGACACAAATGGTTATAGATACTGTGCATGTTCCTATTGGATTTAAAGAATGAGTATTGGATATAAATTGCTGTAAGCAATGTGCATATTCTTGTTTGTTTTAAAACGATTTAGCATTGGAGTTATGAATGGTTGTGGCTCAAAGGGTTATTGTGGTTTATCATATCGATTACAATGCTGTTTTTTATGACTGTTATATAAATATACAAAGGATGCTATAATTGAATATTTCTGGGCATATGGATTACTATTTGGAAGCCAACAAGAAATTTGTAAAGGAAGTTACAATTTAAGTTGTAATTTTGAAAAGTGAATACTATTGAACTTTGGAGGTTTGAATAGAGATATGTTTGATTTTTTTTTATATGAACATTATCCATATTATGTCCCTGTCATTCTACCACTTTTTGCTCATTACATTCCCCTCATAATCCCAATTTCATTTATGACATCAATGTTTTGTGAAATAAATTAAAAAGGTCTGCATAAAAACGATAAGAGAGATAACACAACAATGGTTGGCAACTGATATTTTGGTATTTTATTACACAATTAAATTATTTAATTAATTGCTGAAAAATATTCGTGTATTAATCCCCTATCATTATACCACTTTTCACTCATTACACTCCCTCCATATGTCCCATGAACCCTATCAACCCTTGTTCACTTGGCGATTGTTAAATGGTTTGTTGTGGATGGATTTGCATGTATCTCGTGTCAATTTCTGAGCCAATTTTTGATTCATGCAAGCAGAATGTCTTGTATGGTTTATTAAGGGATTAATTATTGACAAAATTCTGCTACAGGATGAGTTTCTTCAGTAGGGGAAGCCATGGAAGAAATAACAGAGGCAGGGTAAAATGGGAATAGAGGGCCTAGAAGGCCTAAATTTTCCATTCATTTTGATTTCGATCCTCAGGAATTGAACCAGCTATTCCAAGATGGGTTCTTTAACTAGATTGGGCATGGAATAGTACACCCTTGACCCGAAATACCTCCTTTCTAGCCTCAGAACATCCCTAGCATTCTTTTCCCTCCTCATGTGTCCTTACAACCATAAGTCCCTGCAAATGATGGATGACAAGAGATTGTCAACCCGACTGTATCTCACCATCGTGGCTGGCCTAATATGTCATTACCTCTTCTAGAACCTGTCAATCCTAATGTCCAGATTACCCGTGCTGATTCACATGTTCAATCTTCTCATGCTAGTAAAAGACTAAAAACTAATATCCCCCCTATGCAAGATAAAGTCAAAGCAACTGACTCCCCTTCTTCTCCCTCAAATGATTCCTCAAATTTCGTGTCTTCCCGCATTCATTTGAAGGATGATTGTTCCCATGTAATTTGTGAAATACAGCCTCAAGGTTCAAATCAACCACGGGTTACTTCCGAAAAATCAAAGGGGGACAATAATGATAAAAGAAAAATATCCTCTCAGAGTGGCAAGTATGGCTTTTAGTTTATGTGTTTTTATGATTTGAGTTGATAAAGATAGTGTTAATGGTTTGCAGGAAGTTTAGACAACAAGCTCTGTTTTGGATAATGTGGATATTTATATATTTTTTGATATGATTTAAATCATTTCTGATATTTAAATATTCAATTTTGAAGGTATCTAAGGGAGTTACAAGGGTGGAAAGTGTTAAACTGATTATCCATTTGTGTTATATTTCATGATTTGAAAAGAAGTAAAGACGAGAGTCACAAGGGGTCCCACCTACCTAGTTATTATTAATTAAAGACCCTTAACTATTATTACTATTAATTATTTCTCCTAAACTAATTAGTTAAGTCAAACTAACTTAACTAAAGAAAGTAGTTGAACTACTTCAACTTATTTGGAAATCATAAAAGCTGAATGAGAAGAAGAAACAAAGAGTTGAATAGAAGGAGAAATCAAGACTAAGGTTTACTCTTTTGATTTCATAAGACAATTTCAGTTTTCATTCATTCTTGAGTTATTCAAAGCCTAATTCTCTTGGTGACAACATGGTCTTATTGTAGACAGAAAGGTTCAAGACTGAACCAAACCTTTCAGATGCTTGTTTTAGAGGTGTTGATCCATCCTTGATAGTCTATGTATTCTTGTCTGTTTGTGAATTAAGTTTCATGGATGATAAAGAATGTCTTGCAGAGTCAAATTGGCAGCAGTTTGTGGCAAGCTGATCCAGATTATAAATTCTAGTTTTACTTGATTGTAAGAGTCTTTTTGTATGGTGTTCATCAAGGATCTCTAAATCAGAATTTGGTCGATGCCCTCATAGGGGTTTTGTAAAGAGAAAAACACTTTTGATATCTCAGAATGAAATAAATTAGATTGCTATTCTGTCTTATATATGTTTAATTATGACTTGGTTACCTTTTTCTTTTTGATCTCCATGTTTACTTTTTGTAATCTGTGTATATTTCAGAAACTAATATAAAATTTTATTTTATATTGAAACATTCTTTTCATTAATAAATAAGCCTAACCCTTGTAATTAATACTTGCATATTAGGAAAATATTTTTGAGGCTATAAAACCTAGGGTGATATTCCTAACTATCTTGTCCTAGCCAAACAAGATTCAAAAATGATTGAGTAAGGTAATTCATACCTTTTCCTCAACATTTATTGGGCAACCATACTGGGGAGATCTTCCATATCTCTCTGTTGATTGTATTTGTGATTATCATTGAATATTTCTACTTTTGATTCTTTGAATGTTTTCTTTTCTTCATGATAGTACCTATTACAAGGCAGACCAATATTGAGCCCGATCTTAAAGACAAAACCAACATTTCTTTAACTTTATTCAATACCATCTTAGAAACTGCTAACACTCGGGCTGAGCTTGAATGCTTGTGGGCAACAATTGAACAAGACATAAGTGTTCGAGAATGCTGGGAGACCATGAAAAGGCAACCTAGGAATCAACTGTAGCTCTCTTTTTCCTAAAAGTTTTGATCTTCTTTTCATGTCCTTAAACCCTCATATCTTTAGGAGAAGAAGAGGATTGTCTCCTGAAATCACTCCTATCACTGAAATAGGAAGAAGAAACGATGTTTTTTCGACCCAACAAGGTACTCTAAGGATAACTTTGTCTCATTCGGCTAGTTCATGTTTCTCTCCATCGCCCATCATTTACAAAATGGCATCTGTGGGTGGCTTTGGTTTCACTGGAGGTGCCTCATATTCTCATCCTTCGGCCTCATCAATGATTGGTAGCTTGTATATCCATTAGACTCTTGTCCAATCTACTACCAACCCCACTAAGGTCATAAATAAGTATGGAAATTTTCAATTCAAGGAAGATGTTACTACTACCCCATGGAATGTATCCTCCCATTTAAGCCTAGCACCGACGACTCGGTTGTTACCAAAATTTAAAAAAAATCTTCCTAGGTTTTTAGGAAATAACACAATCACTACAAAAGAACACTTGGTGGCATTCTCTAATACCTATCACAATATAGAAGCTAATGACAATGATACTTGTATGCACCTGTTTGTCAACTCTCTCGAAGGGAAGGCAATGACAGATTTCTTCGATCTCCCTCCTAAGATTCTTTCCACTTGGGAAGAGTTAGTTTATTGGTTCAAAATCTACTTATGGGAAGTCTAAGATCCCAGATGAACAATTACGAGAATAAAATAACATTGCGTACAAAGATGGTGAGACTATCAAGTATTTAAACCTACATTTCACCAAGTTGTATAATCAAATTCCCAAACGTATTCAGCCCTAGAACCAAGCCTCTTTTATGCATTACTACAATGCTCTACCTTCCCCTTATCATCATAGGCTTGAAGAAAAATATATTGACAATCTTGGTTCCTCTATGCATACTTTTCTAGAGTATGAAGTGTTAGCACATAAAGTTGTCATGGGTCATGTATAGTTATTGTTAAGACTTGTGTCTACACCTCGGTCTAGTCTCTCTTTTTCTCCATACCTTCCTATAAGTTTTTCCTCTTATGGTTGATAAAGTCAGGCCGATCAAGTATGTTGTATGCGTAGGGAAAAGCCATGAGAAAAATAAAACTTTTAGATGAATCCATTTTGAGCTTGAAATATAATAAAACAAGAAGGTTTGATTTTTAACGGTGGAGATCCCATGTGCAGTTCAGATTAGTGGCGCTCAGACAGTCGAAATTTAAAAGTCACGCAAGGATTAACGACTTGACAGAAGCCTTGGAGTCTCGAAGTAAATCTGAGACATTGAAGGCTGAGGACACACGTCGACATATCTCACACTTCATAAATTCGACACTTCAGAGGGTTGCGCGAGAAAGAAGAAGAAATCTCCCGAATATGGAACTCTCAAAGTGAATTTCGACCATCCAAAACAAGAGGACACGTGGAGACATATCTCTCACTTTGAAGATACAACGCTTTGAAGGATTGTAAGAGCTATGCATTGAAAAGGCCTGAAGCCTGAACTCCTGAAGTAATTATGGATCGTTGATCTCAAATCAACAAGAACCATTGATATTTGCAGCAGTATCACCAGAAGGCCCGAAGTCCCAAAGTTAACGAGAGGCTGCCACGTCAATCGAGAGAAAGTGACTTCGAGAGATTTCCACCCAAGCATCTCGAAGTCCCGAAGAGATGAAGCTCCAAAGTAACATTAGGCTGACACGTCGCTTCAGGCCCTACCAACTCCACGGGTGTTTTTCAGCTCAACACATGGCACTCATCCATCAGTGGTTGTGACCTCATATAGCATCAGGACGTTACGTCACTCCAGGATTTTTTCATGCTTCACAATAAAAAACTCCTGAAGCCTAAAATGTCGAAGTACTGAAGACACTTGGCACTCATCCGTTAGGACAAGTGGCTTCCATCTGGCCCTGACATGTGGCACTCATTTCAGGTCATTTCGTTTCTTCATCCACCCATATCCATGTGACACCTGTCACCCTTCTTTCCATGACACGTCAACATAGTGACATCAGGCCACCACATCAGATTCGAGAGATCATCCTCCGGGAGGTATTCCTGCTCAGCATTCAAATATCTCAAGAGACAAAGTTGGCTCCATCTCTAAGCATGGTTTAAAATGATTCTGAAGTTAGAAGACAAATAAATTTTAGCAGTGGCACTAAAATAGTGGGGTTTCCAAATCATGAATTTGCATCAGATTGACGACCACACTTCATTGCGGGGACAAAACATGCCTGAACGATAAATTCTAGAGCTATCCTGCAATCAAAACCATAGTATGGTGAAAGGGCTACGTGGTGGAAGGTGGTGAATTGCTGGCTCAAAAGCAGTGTGGATCCAAACCGCCTTTGACAGCCATACAATCACGTGCTTATTCAACATCAAATCCAAGAGCAACACGTAGCATCCCCCTAGGCATTGAGACTCATCTCAATCCTGAGGAGAAGTTAGTTAATGAAAGAAGGACTGGTGGTTGAATAATCGATTACCCCATTAAATGGAAGCATGGGGGGTCTGGCCAAGGAGACATAAAACTGTCAGCCCGAAGTACCACATAGGGCATTTTCTCCTGCATGCCCATACTGACTAGGGTTTCCTTCTGACAGAAGGAACATGATAGACAAGAGAAGACACACGAAACTGGAAAGGAGGTGCCCAAGCAGCAAGACATGTTGACTGTTTTGATTATAAATACATCATATGAATGATATGTCGAGGCAGGGGGGGTTCGGCCCAAGACCGGAGGAAGTTTTGAGAAATGTTTATGATTGTATATTTCAGTTTGTAATCCAAAGGGGAATGTAGCTGTAAATGGTATTGTTATTGAAGACTCATATGAGCTGTTTCATCATATTTGTCTTCTATGTTCTTTGTTATATTATTCATCTTGTCTGAAAGTAATTGCTGATTTTAAGGATTAAAATTTTCCTTTGATCGATAGATTCTTGATGTGGTAGAGGATATGATGTAAGCTTTCCTATCTATCATTGTTTACTGTTCAGACACATATAAATTCTCTTCGTAGAGAGGATCTATGTTTAGCAAATATTCATCTTTATGTTATTCTCTTATTTCTTTTCTTCATCATTATACAAAGATTTTTTCTGATAGGGAGATTAAATGCCTTCATTGAGCAGACTATTTATGACTCCATATCCCAATGTTCCATCACTGATATGCATTGATATCTGTTGTCTTTTCCTTTCTTTAAAGTCTCGCCAATCCACCTACTCAAACCATTTTAATACATTACATTTTTATGGGTACTGGGCTTATCCTCTTGCAGTCTGAGGGTGACTCTCAGTGCTAACATTTCATGGTGTCGTTTCTGGGGACAAAATTGAAGATATATTCCATGGGAGAATGACAATGAAGATATCCAATTTTAGATGGTGAACTGAAGCTGGACACATTGTTTTGACTTCTCATATTTTACCATGGTGACTCCATTATTTGGAAATCTATTGGCGACTCCACTGGTGTGAGACAAATTAAATGGATATGGAGTCTATCCTAGCTAGGAGGTTTTCCCCACTCAATTTCTCAGCCATAGCTGGTTATCCACATCCCGTGCCTCAAATTGATAAATGGCAAGATCTACTGCCAAGATTTTATGAAGGTGAGAATGACATCCCTATTGAGCATGTTCTATAATTTCATGCTTTGATGCAACAACTTGACATCCAACATGAAGACATATGTATGAAGCTTCTTATGTTCTCTCTTCAAGATGATTCTCGTATTTGGTATCACTCTCTTGATATTTCTAGCGTTTCTTCACTCGAAGAGTTTCATGCAGCTTTCAATATTCATTGTCAAAAGTTTTATTCCTCTGAGTTAATTTTTCATAGTTGTTGTGAGGAGTATAAAGACTGTGTTCAGGATATAATTGATTCTTATGAAGGCCATGAGAATGAAGAAGATGCCTTGGATGAGGAATAAACTCTTTCTCTTCCCTGTTCATCTGCATCAGATGAAAACTTTGTTTGTTGTCTCAATAAGGAAAGTGTAGAAATTGAGTTTGTTCTGGAAGCTGATACTTTTGGTAACACTGTCTCTAAAAAACCTAGATATGAGCAAACTCTTTTTGACTCATATGGTGATGATAAGATATTGCTTTCTGGATTGAATCTTGAAAGGTAGCCCGTGTTTAATAATGAAGAAAATTTTTCTCATGTTGGGCATAAGATACCTCTGGGTATGTCATTCGAGACTCCTCCTTTATTTGATCATTATGGAGACAGTGATGAAGATGTTGAGGTTTTTTTTTGTCTTAGAAGAAAAAAGCATTAGCGACCAACCTTTTAATGAAAATGATTTTTTTTACCAAGAGCAGCATGATAAAGAGAAAGAGCCATTCATTGATATACATGAGGATATTTCTTGCCATCAACTAACAGATGTTATCAGAGAAGATAAAAGAGAAGTGGATCAGTAGCCCACATCAACCATTCACTCACCTATGCTTTCCACAAACATTCAACCATATGCGATCAACTGTAAAGCAGAGAAATATTTCTATTACCAACCCAATAAGTTTTATCACCTATTTTATGACCCTGTAGGGGAGTACATAGAGTTGCATTTCCTCAATGTATTGAAGCCTTCAAGCTTTGTCATACCTTCAACATTAGGAAGTAATCTGAAGAATGTAATTAATTTGCTATCACAGTTTTATTATCTCTTGCTGATCATGTTGGAAATATGGCTACAACAGAGATGACGCAGATGATCAAGGCGCAGATAATCAAGGTTGTCATTGATGGCAATCGATTGTTTATAAAGAACAGATGCTGAAACATGCTGCAACACAAATGCAAACACAGACGCTGAAAAACAGTGCTGAAACAGCGTTGGAACACAGA
>JASDQU010173226.1:3684-17072 GCA_032191745.1 Picea mariana
TTACACAAGATACAAATAGATACAAAAATACATGAAAATCAAAGTGAGATCAACACATGAGCCAAGCATGCCCCAATAACACTTACTCTATTGGACTGCTTTTCAATGGCAACCATAAAGACACTCAAGACTCAAGAAGGTGATGCCTCCGCAAGTGGGATACTCAACTCCTTCTTGAATCACACCACAAGAGCAAATAAACCAAAAGATGTGACAATGTTTAACTCATTAGCTCATAAAAACATGAAACATTGAAGACATAAACCATGTAGTTGCAATAAGGATTATAAGCATGAAATTATTGTCAATGTGTGTTCCTACACATACATCTAAGTTTCCCAACACACAAAGATTTTCTATGCAACTAGATGGTTAAGGAGTTTCTTAAAAATTAGATAAATTTTAGTTCCCTCCCCCTAAAATATGTTGGGGATTCAAACTTCCTCCTCCCTTGGCCAAATGACTGTCGGGTGCTCAAGATAGTAAGGAAACGAGGCCCACCCTAGCTTCCACGGCCAGCCCTGATAGTAAGAGTACTTCCCGGAGAGGACACCCACCTGGAGTGCCATGGGACGGTCCCCCGCCACTACCCTCCGTTGTTTTCCTCAAACTCGTTTTAGATGGTGGATATGGCTGAATAAAGCTACATAAGTTGTCTAGAATGTTATTATGACTCTCGGGCGAGTCTTTAGGTGTGTTTGGTTGCTTTTAGGAGTGTTTTAGGTGTCCAAAATTTGAGTTTTTAGCCCAAAATCGAAACTTAAGTTGCTGTTATGAATGTGTTTGCAAGATGTAAATATAATGACCATAAACACATTTAAAGCATCAATGGAAAGCTGCAAGATACATGTCATTCATTCATCACCATTCCATATGTAAATTTGAAAGAAAAATGTGATGTTAAGAAAAGAACAACTTGCCACTTATGACAGAAAATTGCTTGTAAATGAAATGTTATGAGTGTAGATATCTTAGACCATATCATAAGATAGCATGAATAGAAAAGTCCATAAGATAACCATTACTAAACTAACATCCCATTTACCATCACAACATATAACCTTGCAAAGAGAAAGAGGCAAGAACTAAAACTTTCGTAAAATGAAATGATCATTCACTTATGTGTTAACCCATTTGGAAAGATATACTTGAAATGAAAACTTTAACAAAGTGAGAGATCTAGATCCTAACTTGGTCACATATGCTTGAAAAAGAGAGATGAAATAGTGATTTAAGAAACTAGGCAAGATATATCACTTAAGCAAACTTAAAGCAT
Source organism: Picea mariana (assembly GCA_032191745.1). NCBI lineage: Eukaryota > Viridiplantae > Streptophyta > Pinopsida > Pinales > Pinaceae > Picea > Picea mariana. The sequence continues at coordinate 4,961 of JASDQU010173226.1, forward strand.
TAAACCATTAACCATGATGAGCATAAGCATATGTAAGAGATTATAACATTAGATGTGATGACTATTCTAGAAGATTTAGACCATTAAGCATATATATCATCAACATGAATAATATTCCTTTAAGCCTTACGATTTTGGGGATTACTCTCCCAAGGTGTAGGCACATTAATCTTAAACAAAACTTAGAAAGTAAAATAGATCATAAAAAGAATAGTTTTCCTTTAAGCCTCACGATTTTGGGGATTACTCTCCCAAGGTGTAGGCAACTAACTTATCAAAGAAAAACTTGAAAACTTAAAAAGCAAAGAACAAACCACTTACAATGGCTAAGATGGAGGCAAGCCTACCGTTTTTTACCAAAGAGGGTTGTAAAGAAATAAAGAAAATGGCTGAAAATAAAAGCTAAACTACTTTGCAAAAGATTAATATACAATGGCTGAAAATTACAATTAAAATGAAAGAATGAGAAGAGAAGGGGATAGAAATATTACCCACTTAGTTGGGCAGCTTTTGTTGTGTTGTATCGCTGAAATTTGGCAGCATATCCCCTTGTTTCTGTCAAAAGCCTATAAAAACTAGCAAGCAAAAGATTGCTGGAAATGCTGCACAACACAACAAAGTTAAGGAAAATTTCTGTTTTTTATGCAGAAATTTTCCACATTAAAATCTCCAAGTAACAAAACTGAAATGTATGAATATTTGTGACCTATCTAAGAGGGTTAGCAAACTGAAATATAAAATGGATTGCAGCAGAAATATAAAACCCAAAAAAACTTTCCCAATAATCCCTTGAAGTGAACCTGCAAAACTTGAGATAAGGGTGAGCCAAGAATAGATATTGTAGATGGATAGACTAACTACTCGAAATACTTCAAAACAATCTAGCTACCCAACACAAATAAATCAGCAAGAATACTCTATGCTAATCTACCCAAATGAAATACTTCAATTCAAGATCTACCCAAACAAACCACATGAAATCAAATCCAACAATATCACCTCATATGTAGAAATCACCAAGAATACTCTATGATGTTTTCAAATCCTCCAAAGTTTTATTGATCCAAAAATGAGAGTGTTGTACCAACAAGTTGCTATAAGACTCTCAAGAGCAATGAGTGAGATGGCAAGATGGCAAGAGCAAGAGAGTGGGAGTGAAGTGAAATTTCAATATAGTAACACTAGCTCAAAGAATGGTGAGTTGGGAGTGAGGAGAGGGATCTATTTATACTTGGAGAGGCAAACCTACCTCTCTTGGATCAATGCCAAGTGTCCACCACCAAGCATAATAGTAGATCTCAAGGCTAGGGCACACCATCTAGGGTTTGAAAGCTAGATCTAGGGTGTACGAAAATGTAGGAGGTGTTGGGATAAAGCAAAGAGGTGTGGGAGGCCTTGGGATTGATGCCAAGGAAGGTGAGAGGTCTCAAATAATTTTTAAAAAATCATTTGTGGAGTTTCTAGAAGAGGGGGGGCGTGACTCCTCTTGGAGGGGGCAAAAAAAAGGTGAAAATGAAGGAATGGAGGGGAATTAATGAGAAAAAAGGAGTGGGGTCATCTTAGGAGGTGATGTGGGGGTCAAAGGGAGTCATAACTTATGAGAGGGGGCCCCAAATAAGTCACAACAACCTCCTCCAAGGAAAATCGTCAATCCCCCTAGGGGGCCATAATTTTTGAGTGTAGAAGGTGGGTAAGGGGTTAGAATAGGTTGGAAAAGATTGGGAGGGTTAGATAAAGTCTAATCTTTCTCTTTTCCACCTTGAAACTAACCCATTAACTCTTTTTTACAAAAATTACAAAAATGACTTAACAATTTAAATTGTTGTTTTGACTGACTTTGACTCCGGGTGGACAAATGCAAAGCAAACTTTGTCCGACTGAGATGAAACTTGGTCTATGGGTGTAGGGGGTGCCATTCCATTTCTTTTGAGCACAAATACCCCTATCAAAAACCAAAAGACCCAGTTTTTACAATATTTGCTCGAAAACATTTAATTAAATAAATAATTAAAATTTCAACCTTAGGAAAATTAATTAATTTTAATTAATTAAAAAAAACCTATCTAGACTCGACGAAATTCCGCGAAAATTTCTACACTGTCTGGCATGGTCATTTACATCATTCCGAAACAATAGCTACCAAAGGATGAGACCATTAGAACATTGTTCACCACTTTGGAGGAATTATTGCATGTGTGAGGGAAAAACTCATGGGAAATCAACCAGGCTNAGCTACCAAAGGATGAGACCATTAGAACATCGTTCACCACTTTGGAGGAATTATTGCATGTGTGAGGGAAAAACTCATGGGAAATCAACCAGGCTAAAAAGCCCAGTTGACAACCTGAGGATAAAAAACCCTTGGTGAAAGGAACTCTCCTAATGAAAAAATCCCAAGGTACCTGACCTAACTATGATCCATGTAGACTTATTACATTATTAACCCACACAGGGGTGTGGAAATTTCGTTTACAAAATTTGTGCTGGAGCATAAAATGCCCAAGTAGAACCAATATTGTCTTCAACATACTTGCATCTGATGATGCATATCTTCATGGCACATGAGTTGACTCCCTAGTTGAAGAGGCGATCAACAGACCCTAAAGGTAAATGTTAGAGGGTGTGACTAGGATATGCAATTGATTTACATAGGGAATAATTACAAGCCAGTGTCGAACATATACCTGAAGGGGTTGTAAGATTGTGTAACAAGTACCTGCACACATGAAAACTAAATACCCGACATGAACAATATCTGATGATAAAGAACATATACCAAATTTTTGATAAAATTGAAATTGCGCATGTGTACTTGAATGTGATGTGAGAAAAATGCTCCTCTAGAGCGAAGTGCAGATGATGACCTGGGGAATGTGAATGTGTAGATGGTGAGAGCAGGATCCCGAGGCTGAGAACATATCGAAAAACATAGGCTCTGGGCTTCTGTAACAGAGAATGAAAATTGGAAAAAAGGGATTATATATGGATGGGGGGCCCACAATGCCACCTTATTTGTACATGTCACTGTTGCTGAGCTGTCGAGATAGCTGTGAGGAAATTTCGATATTGCGGGAGCATGAGGCTACCGATTCGAGCATGGCGAGAGATACGTTAGTGGTCCTAACATCCCACTTGGTGAATTTCCTAGTATGTAGGTAGGGGCTGTATAGAGGGCCGTACAAGGGGTTTTTGTGTAGGGTCCCACCAGTGTATGGGAAAAGGAGGAATACCCACAGATATGTGCATGGGTATAATACCGTTTCCAACGTATAATGTGCGACTGTGCTTAACACAACCACTCATGTGGGCATGAGGGATGGGAAGAGAGGCACGCACGAGATGCACGTCTGTCTGACTGAAAATTACGCACTCATGCACCACTGTTTCTTAGACAGTTGCACATTAGTGCGCAACTGTGCAAAGAACAGGTGAACACATGTGCACACTTGTCTGGGTGAAAGCCGCGCACTATGGGCAAGGCTAAGGATTTGTAATTTTTGATATTTTTATGCTTTTTTCTTGATGATGAGGCTAATCAAATGTTTATGTGTGGGTGTAGGTGATCAACAGAGTATACAACATCATGCCAGTCCATTGGAGAGAGTGTGTCTGGGACCGGTTATGGGAGGCGGTGAGAGTGAAACCGAGTGTGCGAAGATACTTGGCAGCGTGCAGGTTACTCAAGTTCTTTGCATGCCCTTTGATACAATCGTAGGAGTTCCTTCTTAGGTATTTGATCGAGATGTGGAGCACTAATATTCAATGTTTCATTGTTAGGGGGGAGAAGTTGACATTCTCGACCATAGAGGATGTGTATTTCCTGACGGGTCTCCCATTCTGTGGGATGACCCTTCCTATCGATCCATAATTGTCGGGGGAGGATCGAGTGGGTGACCTAGAGGATTGCCACTACACTGGGATGAACCCTATGCCGGGTTCGGTCAACTCTATTGAGGCTATTGATGACCTCTTGAAGGAGTGCATCGCAATTATGGTGGTGAGGATCTATGGATCCTTGGGGACTCAACGAATCACTGGTGGTCAGTTGGGGTAGTAAAGCAGGTCCTGGATGGGGACCTGTTTGTGTGGGGTGTGCTTATGCGCACCAAGATGATGGGATAGCTAAATCGGTGTCAACGAGCCAACTCTGGTGACTTCGCTTTCGGGTCCATTCTAGTGGCCTGGTTCTTAGAGAGGGTGCCTCTGTTGTGCTCGAGGATTCTTCTCAAGCCCACGGGGTGACGGGAGCTACGACTGATGCTGTGGGATCATGTGTTGGATCGACATGGAGGCGGGGAGGGTGGCCATTATTTCAAGGCCACGGTGGCTCAAGTGTGGCATCAGATGCCATAGGTTATTCTGAGGTATCCATACCTGGGTATGGACTACCTCCATGATCCAGATATGTAGTTGCCTCTTGGGGAGGACTAGGACCAACGAGGTATGTGTTATAGTTGTATGTTTTGTGATTTTGATAGATAAAATTGATTATATATGTATATGGATGATGAAACTATATTTAGTGTATATGGATGTGGGACCCCAAGGGTGAGAGGTGGAGGTTGTCGGGGAGACGACTTTCCAAGGGCCAGCTCGACCGATGCTTGCAGAGTCTAGGGTTGGATAGAGGCGACAAAGAGATGATGCTGGTATTGGATCAACGAGAGAGATGTAGGCAGATGTCGAGGTGATGATGGAGGACCCATGCCATCTCTTCGAGCAGGATCTACAGGGTGTACCTGAGGGCATGTGGTCCCACATCTAGGACAAGGAGGTCCTAGAGCAGTGCGTGGGAGTACCGACAGAGTGGAAGACCCTGATCCGTCGAGCGACAATGGCGGGGGCAGTGTTGACTAGTCGACTACCTACTGGACCTGGAAGGCCCCCAGCTGGTGGGGCACCTTTAGATGACAAAGGACATGGGGAAGGAGCTATGGGGGCACCTTGAGTGCCCACTTTTGTCTATATATGGTTCTATGGGCCCAATTTTTGTATAGGTATTGGATACCCATTTTTTGTACTCATAGGGGTGAGGGGAATCATGAGTCTATGGGGAATTGTACATATATATATTTTGTAAACACTTATGACATTTGATTATATATATATATATATATGGGTATATTTTGGATCATTCATGTCTTTCTGTGTTATGTTTTTATGCATGATGTCTTTTCCATATGTTGTGACAAATGTATGATGCTATGTATAAAATGGTGTTTAATGTGATAACTGTCAATCTAATACTAGGTTAGCCATGTGATATGCTACTTGATTAAGTTGTCTTGGAATATGTGTAAATGTGATGGAATTAAAGTTGTGAGATATGAGTCTAACTTTTAAGTATTTGCAAAAGAAGAAATGATCATGAACACAATATACATTGTTGAGCAACAGGACGATAAGCTAGGAATCTAACAGAATGCTAAGGTGACGAATGTGGCGGTGACTAGACTTGGCAATGATACCAATGATGATGTCGTATTCAGCTTGGTTGTTGGTGGCCGAGCCCAAACATATGCCACTGGAATGGAGGAGGACATGTGAGGGAGTATAGAGGGCCCAAACGGCTAAAGCAAGATTCTGGGTCCAGCGACTGGCACCGTCAGCGTAACCAATGTGATAGGATGATGGATGATGCATTTTTCAATAACACGAATGATAGATCAGACATGAGGAGTGGTGGTGGAAAAGAAGACTAAAAATTCTACAAATGTGTACAAAGAAAAACCTAAAGTAGGGGGGCTACGCTTAGGCGCAAAACTTCTTTAAGTACAACCTGTTGACGGGTTCTTTCAGAGGGTAGCCTTCTGGAGAGGCCAAGATGTAGGTGCCTTTAGTGAGGCAATGTTGGATGATGAAGGTCCATGCCATAATGACTCGAATTTCTGAAGGCCGAGAGTATCGTGGGCGATATTGTAGGCTAACACGAGATCACCTTCATGGATTGAGCGAAGGTTGACATGATAGTCGAAGGTGGCTTTGGACCATTTTTTAGCTTGCCTCATTGTGTTGTAATGAAGATCAACGATCTTCATTAAGTGAATCTAAGGTCAGCAGGCATTGCTCCATTGTAGCAGTGTCAGGTAATATCTCAATGGTGATGCGTAATGTGGGATTTCACACTTGATGGGGAGGGTGGATTCAATCCCATGAATGAGGTGGAATGATGTAAAACTGGTGGCAATTTTCACTACTGTACGATAAACAAATAAAATGGAAAACNGTTGTAATGAAGATCAACGATCTTCATTAAGTGAATCTAAGGTCAGCAGGCATTGCTCCATTGTAGCAGTGTCAGGTAATATCTCAATGGTGATGCGTAATGTGGGATTTCACACTTGATGGGGAGGGTGGATTCAATCCCATGAATGAGGTGCAACGATGTAAAACTGGTGGCAATTTTCACTACTGTACGATAAACAAATAAAATGGAAAACAACATATGATGCCAGTTGGTCTTCTATTTGTTGAGGGTACATTGTAGCATGGTTTTGAGGACTTTAATGACAACCTCGACTTGTTCGTTGGACTGAGGGTAGTTTGAGGAGGCAAACTTATGGGTGAATCCTAAATTTGAGGAGAGTTCTATGAAAATCTCATTCTCAAAGTGTTTACCATGATCAAACACTAACTATAGTGGGACTCTGAACCGGGTAATGACGTGGTTGAAGAAAAAATGTGTTGCTGTGTCAGCGGTGTTTTTAAATGTGGGAATGGCTTCGACCCACTTGGTAAAGTAATCTACCACCACGAAAATGTACTTTTGTCCATTACTAGATGGAGGATGGAAAGTCACAAAGTCTATGCCCCATTTACAGAAGGGGTCGACTGTGATGACTAGATGTAGAAGAGTTGGTGGCGTTTGTGCTTTATTTGCATAAATTTGGCATTTCTCGCATCGCTTGACAGCGTGAATACAATCATGAAACAATGTAGGCTAGAAGTACCCTTCTCGAATGATTTTTTGGGTGGTGGACATACTCAAGGGGTGACCACCGCAAGCACCGATGTGGCAATCATTCAATACTCTGTCAGCTTCGTCGATGGTAAGATATTGCCAAAGAATTGTGTCGACCCCACGTCGGTAGAGAACATCTCCAATGAGGAGGTATCGATGGGACTGATGGCGAATGCGTCGTCAATCATATCAAGAGAGATGATACCCAAAATTCTTTGTATAAATGTAGATGAGGAGGTCACCGTACTAGGGGTCACCGGAGGGGATAAAGAAGAGGTGTTCATCGGGGAAATCCTCATTGATGGGGGAATCTTTAGCGTCTGAGGGAAAATCCATAATGAGTTCGTCTAGGATGAGAGATTTCTCGATTTTGGGAGTATATAATTATAGATTGTATTCTTGGAGGATGACGATCCATCAGGTAAATTTTCGATTAATTTTCTGTCTACTAAGCAAGTACTGCATGGGGTTGGAATCTGCTATGATCTTGGTAGTTCAAAGAAGAATATAATGTCGCAGTTTTTGGATTACGAGGACAACTGCTAATGCAAGTTTCTCATCATGATTATACTTCAAGGGTGGCCCTAAAATGTTTTTACTAATTTATTAAATGACATATTCATTTCCATCATCCCCTAATTGGACGAGGAATCCTGCTACTGAGACAACTAAGGTTGACGAGTAGATGATGTAATCACGATCATAGTCCGGGGGACTAATCAAAGGGGCATTGAATACGACGGATTTTAAATCATAAAAAGTTGTTTGATCATGTACATCCCATCAAAATGGGATATCATAAAGGAGCAAGAGGAGAAAACCATGTGCGCGTGTGGCGTAATCTATGACAAAGCGATGTAAAAAGTTGGCTTTGCCTTGTAGGCTTTGTAGTTGGCATAAATTCCTAGGTGGTGGAATTCCTGTGATAGCTTGGACCTTGAGGGGGTCCACCCTGATGCAGTGTTGGGAAACGATGAACCCAAGGAGGCATCCGACCATGATGCAAAAGACGCACTTGAGGGGGTTTAAGCAGATATTTAATTGGCAACATTATTGGAAAATGATGCGTAAGTCGTCTAGATGCTTGGTTCACTTTTTGGAATGAGTAGTGAGGTCATTCAAATAAGCAAGGATGATGCAAGTGAGATCATGAAAAACATAGGTCATGTACCGTTGAAACGTAGCACCGATGTTTTTGAGTCCAAAAGGCATGATGCAATAAGAAAAGGTACCCCAAGGGGTAGTAAAAGCAGTTTTGTATTGATTTGTTGGATGGATTTGGATTTGATTGTAGACGGAGAACCCATCCATAAATGACATTATTCTCTCGATAGATGTTAGGAGCGGTCCTTCTAGTAGCCATATCCATATTTTTACTTTCAACATTTATTGCCACCCTAAATGCTTTCTCCAATGATTTGGATTCCCAAAGACGAACCTCATGTTGAATGTTATCCCTTAAAGTTCCTATGAATACATCAATCAAGTTCTCATTTGGAATATCTGTTACCTTTATATTCAATCTTTGGAAGTTCTCAATGTGCTCTGTAACTGAACCCTTTTGCTTGAGATTTATCAATTGGCTAAAGAAGGTATTTCTCCTTGTATCCTTATAGTGTGCTATCATTTCTTCCATGAAAATTGTCCAAGTGATGAGTGATTTGTGAGAAGAAAACCATGGATACCACACAAATTGATTGGGTTCTAAATATAAAGAAGTAATCCATACCTTTTGTGTATGTGGCACATTATGTAGATCAAAGAATTGCTCCATCTGAAGTATCCATGTGATTGGGTCCTTGCCATCGAACTTCCTCATATCGATCTTAGGAAAGTGGTTGGTCTTCAACCCAAAGTTAGAGTTTCTCCATTCTTGATTCATCTTCCTTGTGTCCTCATCATGAATTTCATGGGATACATTTTCACTTTCAGGTGTCCTCTCTATTAGGAATTTTTTCAATCCTTCCATGATCTCCCCTTTTAAACCATCCATCTTAGTATTTATTGCCTCCAACTTAGCTTCCATTGAATCCACCATCTCTTGTAGTTCATATTTTGTTATTGTATTCCTTTGTAAATCATTTATGTCCCTACGCATTTCTTCACCTTCATCAAGGGTCCAAGTAGGACCTTCTAGAGGATTATTTGGTGTATAAGTTCCCTTTTTTGGTGGCATGTTGGCCAAGTATCACTTTAAACCTTGATTTTGAGGTGGTTTTGCTAGACAATCTTTCTTTTATTGTATCTCCAAAATTTCGGCCCTTCTGGGTATGAAATTTGTTTTTTTTAGTTCTCTGATACTTCTTATCTGCAATGCCACATGTCTAATCAAAATTGGATGTGCCAAGTAGAATTTATGGTAACTTGCCCACAACTTGCTGATTGTTTTCCTTTCCAGGAGATATCACTTGTATAACATGCCCCACACAAAATAATTGTCATTAAATTATGAAACTTGTACCAAAAATACTACAGACTATCCACTATCCAACGCAACTGGTCTCGCTCAAATTGGATACTCTAGGAAGAATTTATGATTGTTTTACCTAGAACACCTGCTTGAGATTAGTCAATAGGACTTGTCAAATACCTTATATTCCACATGGTGTATCTACAAATGTAAGATGAACCACTAGTTGAAATTTTTATCACAGATAAATTAATAATTTTTGTGAATATTCTATGGATTTCAGGGTTTGAAACGTTACAGAAAATTTTTTATAGTGAAAATTCCGCGATGACTCAATTCAAGATGATTCCAAAACCCTATCTTACACATGATGTATCTCCTAAGGTATAAGGCCTCAGGAGTTGAAATTTTAAGCCAACGTACCTTGATCCGTCTACTAAATATCCTCCAAAAGGATTCCATCTGAAATCTCATAAAACAAAAGTTATAGTGAAAATTCCAAGGTATCTTAGATGTAGCAACGAAACCCCAAGACCTAGAGCTCTGATACCATATGTTAAGAACCAATATCAATATAGCATAGAAAAACCTTAGAATAAGTACTCAACGCCTTGAAAAAGAGATAATTTAAGGTAATAAGCCTCTTCGAGGGGGAAACCTCCTTATCCCCACATAAATGTTCAAATACAAGATGATTCCAAATGAAAATGTCTCCTTGGTATATATAGGAGACTAGGAGGTACAATTACAACGAATGGACTCAAGCCGACATAAATAAAATAACATTACAAATGTAATATGACCAAATTAAGGGGTAATGGGCCACTATTTAGGGCTTAACAATTGGGAAGGTTAGCAATATGATGAGAATAAGTATGGGGTTCATTCTCAGAAGTGCATAAGACTATCGAGACTCCCATCCCTAGGGGGTGAAATCAACATGAGTGTCAAGTTTCCAAGGGGAACTATGAATGGGACAACTCATGTTGGGGAGAGTGCTACTGGGTGACAGTACCCAAATACGGTAGAGGTAAAGGTACTGCAGAGCTGGATGTAAGAACCTTAAAGGTAAATGTTAGAGGGTGTGACTAGGATATGCAATTGATTTACATAGGGAATAATTACATACCAGTGTTGAACATATACCTGAAGGGGATGTAAGCTTGTGGAACAAGTACCTACACACATGAAAACTAAATACCTGATGTGAACAATATCTGATGATAAAGAACATATAAAAACTATTTGATAAAATTGAAATTGTGCATGCGTACATGAACGTGATGTGAGAAAAATGCTCCTTCAGGGCCAAGTGCAGATGATGACCTGAGGAATGTGAATGTGTAGATAATGGGACCAAGATCACACAGTTGAGAGTGGGTTGGAAAGCAAAGGTTCTAGGCTCTTGTAACAAAGTATGGAAATTGGGAAAAAGGGATTATATATGGCCGGGGGGCCCACAATGCCACCTCATTTGTACTTGTCACTGTTGTTGAGTTGTTGAGATAGCTATGAGTAGATTTCGATGTTGCAAGAGCATGAGGCTACTGATATGGGAGTGGCAAGAGATAGGTTAGTGGTCCTAACATCTCTCTTTTGGTGAATTTCCTAGTATGTAGGTAGGGGATGTATAGAGGGTCATACAAGGGGTTTTTGGGTAGGGTCCCACCAGTGCACGAGAAAAGGAGGAATACCCACGCATATGTGCATGGGTATAATCCATTTTCCTATGCATAATGTGCGATAGTGCTTGACACAAACACTCAAGTGGGCGTGGGGGATGGGTATATAGGCACCCATGTGATGTGTGCTTGTCTGAATGACCGTTGTGCACTCATGAGCGACTATTTCTCAGAGAGYTGCGCACCTGTCTGGGTGAAATCCGCACACTATGGGAAAGTCTAAGGGTTTGTAATTTTTGATATTTTTATGCTTTTTAATGGATGATGAGACTGATAAAATGTTTATGTGTGGGTGAAGGTGATCAATAGAGTATACAACATCATGCCAGTCAATTRGAGAGAGTGTTACTGAGATCRGTTACAGGAGGCAGTGAGAGCATAGTTGAGTGTGCAAAGATACTTGGCAACGTGCATGTTTCTCAAGTTCTTTGACTTCCCTCTGATATGGTCATAGGAGTTCCTGCTTCAGTATTTGATCGGGATGTGGAGCACTGATCAATAGTCTTTCATTGTTAGAGGGGAGAAAATGACATTCTCGACTATAGACAATGTGTATTTCCTGATGGGGCTCCCATTTTGTGGGATGTCCCTTCCTATCGATCCCCAACTGTCGGGGGAGGATCGAGTGGGTGATCTGGTGGCTCGCCACTACACTGGGCTGAACCCTATGTCAGGTTCATCATTCATATTGAGGCTATTGATGAACTCTTGATGGAGTACATCATTGCTGTGGTGGTGAGGATATATAGATCCTTTGGGACTCAACCGATCACTAGTGGTCAGCTGGGGTAGTAGAGAAGGTCCTGGATGGGGACTTGCTTGCATGGGGTGTGCTTATGCACACCAAGATGATGGGATAGCTGAACCAGTGTTGGCCAGCCGACTCTGGTGACTTCGCTTTCAGATCTATTATAGTGGCCTAGTTCGTAGAGAGTGTGCCTCTGCTACGCCCGAGGATTCTTCTTGAACCCACGGGGTGATGGGAGCCACGACTGATGCGGTGGGATATTGAGTTGGCCTGACATGGAGGTAGGGAGGGTGACCATTATTTCATGACCA
>JASDQU010173228.1:0-20922 GCA_032191745.1 Picea mariana
AAAAGGTGGGTGGCCACCAATATCCACCTGGATCACATAAACTCAAAGAGAAAACCTTAGCATGATTTTTTCTTCTATCCTCCTCTTGTTCCTCCCCTTACTTTTGCTTTTAACAAATTAGAATTTGTTGAAGTAGTTGAACGAACTTATTAGTTAAGCTAAAACAAGACTCAACTAACTTTAGTTAAAGGGGGGGGCGAAGGTAATAATCATAATAGGGTAATAAATAAATAATAACTAGTAGATGGGACCCCTTGTGACTCCCTTAGTTCATAACAATCATAACATCATAACATAATCCATTAGTTAAGCAAACACACCCCTTGTGACTCCCTTTGAACACATTAACTTTTGGAAATTTTAGCTCATGAAATTTGAAAATATTTCAAAATAATACTCATATATCCCAAATAAAACATGATGTCCAAAATCCATGAAGTCCACTTTCATAAAATAATAAACAAGATAAAATTCAAAAGCCATATTTTCCAGTCTATGATGCAACCCTTCCTTGGTTACTTCTTTCACCTCTTGATTCCCCTGAATTTTCCTTGGGCTAGGTAGAGCCTTTAGGCTTTATCTCACTGATCACATGGTAAAAATCATCCCTCAGATGCATCTGTGAAGACACGGATTTGTCAGAGTCATCGGAGGGTGAGGAAGGGGCAGTAGTGGCTTTTCCTTTATCAAATGCATGATGGATTTTAGTCTTGAATCTCTTGCTGGCATGGGAATATTTCACTGACAAGTGGTTAGGGGCAGCTTGGACAATGGGGTTTAAAGGTGGAGAAGTAGGAAAAGTTATGTTTGGCCAGCCACGGTGTTGGGAGACTATCGTGTGGACAATTTCCTGCCACCCATCATTTTCCGGGTCTTCAGGCTATAAAGAGACATGAGGAGGCACAGGGATGACAGGGGCTTGAGGGGCTTGGAAAGGAGGCCTTTCAGGCCTCGGTTGGACTATTCCCTGTCCAATCCAATTAAATAATCCAGCATGAAACAATTGGCCAAGCTCTTCTGAATCAGCATCAAAATGTATAGAGAACCTGGGGCTTCTTGGGCCTTGATTCCAGTTACCTCTACCTCTGTTTCCTCGACCATGGCTTCCCCAAATGAAAAACCTCATCCTACATATGTTAACAATTATAAAATAGTCTTTTAAATAATTGTTGGCACCAGGCCGAAGGGGAAAGAAGAACGATCGTGGGAAAGAAAGAATGCAGAAAACTAAAGTAACAACTAGAAAAAGAATAGCACGTGCACATGCAAGAAAGTGTGCACAAAGGAAAGAGATAGATGGAGGAAGAACAGCACGCGCGTGGGAGAAAGACCTAACGTAAGAAGGGTTACGGTTTTGGTAATATTCTGAAAAAGGATGAAGAGCCCGAAATGTATAAATATAGATACGAAAGTATCATATAGGGGGGGGTTGTTATTATTGTTGTTGTTGAGGGTTAGGATTTGGAGTTAAGTTTTGGAGACTGTAACCATGTAGGAGTGTAGGTGATATGTAATGTTTTTAGCTGTATGAACCGATTTTGTAAGCTGTTTAGAAAAGAAGATACGAGGAAAGGTAGATCTGAGGATTAGACTGCAGGCTATAGAGCCTGGTGCGATCTAATTCGCCTCACATAGATCTTACCCAGTTTTTTGGAGAATTGTAAGCGCATGGCGCCAAAAATGCAGAACTGCCATAATAAAAGAGTCAAGAGCCAAATCTTTGTGGACGTATCCCAGGAGGGGGTGAACCACAATAATACTTGTGTAACGTGTTGAATGTATGCATGTCTCTACTTTCTTTCAGCAATTAATGTTTAAGCTTGATGAATGAGTTAATACATTGTTATGAATCTATTTATACTTTGTTGGAATTAAACTGTGGGATATAAGTATGTGACTTCAAGGAATAATTAGTGTACCTTGTAGCTCATGGTACTTGGCTTTAATCAAGAAACCCCTATCCCCTACTCTGTCATAGGCTGTAAACACCTGAGTCTTACAGTCACCCATTTAAATCTATCTTGGGTGAGACTGCACAGTACCTTTCGGGTGTTGTGTTGCCTTCTTGTTTACCAGGAGAGACGATAGTTTTAGAGGCTTTGTTGGAACCCCGAATGACAAGAACCCTAGGTGAATAACTCAGACAACCTAAGAATGGAAATAGTAACCAACAAATGGTTTTGTTTTTGTGTTAAGAGGAACAATAGAGGACTAAGTAGATGAGATATAATGAATAAGAACTGGAGCGAAACAGAAGAGAAATGAGTCGTTAGAAGGGAATGTTGAGACCTTGGAACCCCACGAGAGAAGAAATTGATGGCTGGTTGAGAACTAAAGAGCTAGAGTTTGCACAGAAAGACAATAGAAACCCCAGGATCACACCGCGTAAATACCTGGATAAATACGTATTTACGGATTTACACGAAGTCTTTTTCTGTGATTTTCCGCATCTACTACAGGAACGGATCTTGAGTTTAAAGGATAACCACATGACAAACCGGATTTGATGGCTAGATTGGACTCCAGTATAGATCCAGCAGCTGCAGTAGGTGAACAACAAATTCATCCACGCAGTCGACTTTTGGATTGACAGTATTGTGGCAGGATTTATCACAGAATTTGCGATAGACATAAGAAATTCATACAGCGCAACCGAGCAAGAGTTCCTACGAGGACCCAGAGGAAGGTACATTCGATCACTGTATACTTCTATCAATATATTTATATATAACAAAGGTGTAATGACAATGGAATCAGACATCTAGACTTTCCTGCATGCATGGGGGTAGGGGGGAATCACTGACAAAGAGAGGAGGAATGGAAGGAGGGTAGAATAAAGAGAAAAAGGAGGAGGAACCCTTGGACCCAATCTTGATGTATGACGACCATCTTAAGTGGATCTTGGCATCATCAGGAATGACACGTAGTGGAGCACCCTACCAATATAAGGTGAATACCAAGAAGAGAGTCATAGTCGAGAGGGAGGGCTTGGAAAGCGATGAGGAAGAGGTAGAGGATCTCCGGGCTATGGAATAGATTGAGGAAATCATGTGCACCACGTATGAGAGGAAAAAAGAGGCCCAAGAATAGGAGGAGAAGGCATCCATCCCTTTCATATTAATGTCAGTGTGGAACCCATAAACTCATGTGTGACTAATACACCAAAGAGAACACCATCGTTTAGACAACCAAAGTTTAGAGGAAGTCCAACAGCAGAAAGTACATCTACACAAGGAGAAACAACTGGGGGATCCAGTTCAGGCAACCTTAGTCAAGTATATACACCACGCGGAGGAAGGAGTAGCTCAATATTTGGAATGGAAGGATAGCATCCTACTATAAGATTACTAGAGTTTCGAGGAGAAGCAGCAGAAGACCCTGAGAAGCATATATTCATTTGCACAAAGATCTAGGAAGCAAAGCAGATCACTGATGAAGACACCAAACTCACGCAGCTAGCGATCACGCTGAGAGACCGAGCACTAGACTGGTACATGAGTTTAGACATGAATAGTGTTCCCGAAACGACAAGAACACTGGACGACATTAAGAAACTATTGATAAATAAGTTCTAGAAGTTGAGCTCAGAGGATCAACACATGAATGAGATGATTGAAATAAGACAGAAACTAGGAGAATCGGTATGGAGATTGATCAAAGATACAAGTGATTAAAAGGAAATTTAAAATACCTTATGACTGATATGCAGCATCGGCACCTGTTTGTCAACTCACTACTCCCACACTTAAAATATCCATTACAACAACAGAAGTTTCAGACGCAGGAAGAGGCTCTACAGGCAACCTTGCAATTGGAAGAGTATTAGTACCAGCAGATGGACCCGACTATCAAAGAACTGAAGGAGGATCTGAAGAACTTAACATTTCAGTTGAACCAGAATAAGAACAAGGACAAATGAGAACTTGTTTGGTGCACTTCCTGTAGGGTGGAAGTACACCATAAGAATGAATGCCCGACATTCGCATAGTATATGGTGACAGGGATGCCAAACCCACTACCACAAGAAGGATTATGGTGCGAAATATGCAAGAAACTAGGTCATGACCCTTACCACTGCACGATGATGTAGAAATACCAAACAATCCCAAAGAACTCATATTGCACCTTTTGCAAGTCAGTCAGCCATGATGACAAAGATTGCATAAATATGGAGCTGATGCGGGAAAGAACATCAGACGCATATAGGGTACAGGCAGAAATGATGACTGGGCAAGCAGCACCACAGTTCACTCAATCCCCAGCCCCATACAACACCACACAGCAGAAGTATAATACTATGTCGTTGTTGTACAATAACGCCCAGCCATAGTACAACCCATCACAGCCCCAATATAATACCGCATAGTATAATGCAGCACGAGGAGATCACGTAAGATATAGAGGAGCAGGATGAGCCAAAGCAGGTTTCGGATGCGGTAGAGGACCAGTCACATGTCACAATTGCCAGCAACCAAGAAATTATGCATGGGAGTGCCCACTACCACCAATGACTTGTATGTATTGTCGCGCATCGGACCATGATATGGAGGAATGTTCGACATTACTTGTAAATATCCAGGAAAAAAGGAATCAAAATAACCAGAATGTTCAGTGGATTTCAGCTGAAGCAAGGGATGATAAACAGAACATCAACATAGTCACTCGAGGAGGAATGAAAATAGGAAATGACACAGTTCGACAGGAACCAGCGCAGAACCAATGGGAAAAGAAGAACACTGACCTCAAGAAGCAGTTTGACGTGCATAAGGAGAAGGATATCTTTACAGAAGCCGGACAAGAATTCCAGAAGGAGAACATTGTATCGACTACACAACAGAGCAAGGAAGCTCTGGAATATGAAATGCCGCCATCACTAGACCATACCAACAGAATACAACCCAAGGAACAAGTAAGTACTATCAAATACTTTTTACAATCATGCATCAAGATGTTAAGTGATCCTTCATTTGACAAAATATTGCAAAACATCATAGAAAAATGTAGCAGCGAGACGGAACAGAAGCCAGAATTGAAAATTGTCAACCACCTATATACAAGAAGAAGAACAAGTAGGGAATTTAGACTAAATGCTAACATTGGGGATTTCAATATTGGAGATATTATACTAGATCTAGGATCTAAAGTGAATGTACTACATGGAAATGCGTGGGAGAACTTACACTGGGATACTCAATTGTTCAATTAAAGCTAGAAAATCAACATAGAGTCCTACCAATAGGTAGACTGAAAGGAGTGATGGTAGATCTGGATGGGGTGTGCACTAAGGTAGACTTTGAAGTCATCGAAATAGTAGACGGCACAACACCTTACTTAGCGCTACTTGGTCTGGATTGGGCATTCGAAAACCAGGCCATAATTAACTTAAAAACCAGAAAAATGACATTTGAGTCGGGGGACTACAAGGTCATAGCCCCACTCGACCCATCAGAAGGCGAGAGGTTCATAGAACCCAATTTTCTGGATTTAGAAGAAATTAGCAAGTTGTATAGAACAACTGCGTGTGATGCGGACTATATAAACCCAACTGCAGATGGGGTACTCAGTTGGTGGAGCATTACTTCGTGTACAACATACTCAGACATCGGGTTAGAAAACCAACAGCAAAGACTGCATGAAGTATCCACGAGAAGGTGTGCCAGAATAGACCGTGCAGTAAGGTGGATGGGCACAGAAATCAGAGAACCACCAAGTTTTCACGGGATAAATGATTTGGAAACTTTCTTGACACAATATGAAGATGAAGTATTAGAAAACCAGAGATTGCTAGCATCGGATTTAGCACTAAAGGCTACACCCGCAAGATGGTGGGGTGCACACAAAGATACTATCACAGATTGGTACCAATGTAAGAGATTACTATGCATAAGGTTCGGTGTAGAAAAAACAGGTAACTAACAACAGAAATATGACGGACTAGGTACACCACAAGAACACTTGGAGGCGTGTAAAACACTGTGGAAAATGACGCCACCAGAGGAATGGTCTCACCACTTCTTTCATACTTTAGAGGGAATACCAGCGAATTGGTATAAGGACCGGGAAATGCGTAAAGGAACCAAGACATGGGAGACACTCCAACAGAACTTTACAGTCACTTTCTCATTCGAGCATGAGAACCCCAACATAGACTCGACCCTGAAATGGATTAGAAATTTCATATTCATTGAAGAACCGAAAGTGGAAGCTATCATAGAGGTACAACAGTGGAATAAGCAGATAGTCAAGGATCTACTGTCATGCTACCACGTACAGGAGGAAGCACTAGATGAAGATGATTCGCATGATATTCAGATCGAAGAAATCGAACGGAAGAGAGATGTGGAAGGACCACTCTTAGAGTCAGAGTTCATCTCTACACCAATCAAGATAAAGAAAGTTAACATAGGGACCGTCGAGCAACCCAAAATGGTCAGCATTGGAGATTATTGGGACTAATAGACACTAGAAAGCATCACAAAATTGTTGCGCTAATACAGCGACCTTTTTCCCACAACCTTTACAGAGATGAAAGGCATATCCAGAGAATTAGGAGAAATGAAGATACCACTCAGACCTGATGTGAAATCCATTAAACAATGACCATATAGATTGAACCCCATATATAAACAGAAAGTTAAAGATGAGATTGACAGGATGCTTAAGGCTGGCATCATCGAACCAGTCAAAGAATCAGAATGGATAATCCTGATGGTAGTATAGGACAAGAAATAGGGGAGAGGGATCAGGATATGCGTCGACTTGAGGAATTTGAACGATGCATGCCTACACGACCCATTCCCCACACCGTTCACGGATGAAGTACTCAAGAATGTAGGAGGCCACAAAGCCTACTCATTCACCGATGGATTCTCAGGATATCATCATATTAAGATAGCATAAGAGGATAGACACAAGACCACGTTTGTGATAGAATGGGGATCTTATCAGTATACAGTCATTTCGTTTGGACTAAAGAATGCACCTGCGATATTTTCTAGAGTGGTCATCGCATCATTTAAGGAATTCATCCATCAATTCCTCGAAGTATACCTGGATGATTGGACAGTGTATAGATTACTAAAAAACCATGTGGATGTTTTATGATTGATGTTAGAGCGATGCAGACAGTGCCAGATATTACTAAATATCAAGAAATGCATATTTGGAACACCATTTGGGATACTATTGGGACACATGGTATGCAAATAGGGTTTGCTAGTGGATCCGGCCAAAATCGTAGTCATTGTTAACCTACCAGCACCAAAAATAGTCCTCCAATTAAGAGCAACGTTAGGACATATAGGATATTACAGGAAGTTTATCAAAGGCTACGCACAAATTACAGCACCAATGGAAAAACTATTAAGGAAGGATACAAAGTATCAATGGAACGACGAGTGCCAAGACGGTCTGGATACACAAAAGGAAAAGATGGTCACCGCACCAATATTGGTATTTCCAGATTGGGAGAAGGCATTCCATGTACATGTAGATGCATCAGCGATAGTACTTGGAGCTATCTTAGTGCAACCAAGAGCAAGAGACTTGGATCACCCGATAGCGTTCGCAAGCAAAAAATTATCAGACTCAGAACAGAATTATAACACGACAGAAAGAGAAGGCCTAGCTATGGTTTATGCACTACATAAATACAGACATTACCTATTAGGAAAACACTTTAAGATGTTTACGGATCACTCAGCCTTGAAATACCTAGTCAACAATCCAGTGTTGGGGGGGAGAATATGTCGATGGTTATTGCTATTTCAAGAATCCGACTTTGAGGTAATAGTTAAACCAGGAAAACTGAATGCAGGACCTGACCACCTATCGAGGGTCACAAATGGAGAGGAACCAACGAATTTAGAAGACAACTTTCCAGATGCATAGCTATTCTCAGTACAAATTTCTAACGATTACTTCAGAGATATCATCCAGTACTTGAGCACAGGTATTGCACCGCAAGAATATACCACTGCGCAGAAGAAGAACCTGGTAGTCTGCGCAGTCGACTATCAATTGATCGCAGGACATCTATACAAGATGGGCATAGATAGCATCTTCGAAGATACATAATAGACCATGAACGACCAAGAATTTTAGCAGAAGCCCACGAGAGAATAGAAGGAGGGCATTATGCAGGAAAAGCTACCGCGCAGAAGGTACTACGCACAGGATTATGGTGGCCAACGATCCACAGAGACTCGAAAGAGTATTGTCAGCAATGTGATGTCTGTCAAAGGGTAGGCAAACCCAACATAAGGGACGAGATGCCACTGCGACCACAAGTGACACTTCAGGAATTCGACAAATGGATGATAGACTTTGTGGGACCCATTAACCCACCAGCCAAAATAATGGGGGCAAGATATATTATCACCGTGACGGAATACTTAACAAGATGGGTGGAAGCTGCACCAGTAAAATATTGCAATGCAGAGACAACTGCACACTTTCTGTTTGAACAGGTAATTACTAGATTTGGGTGCCCAAGAATTTTGATGAGTGACCAAGGAACGCACTTCATAAACAGCACCATCTGAGCGATGCTCGAAGAGTTTGAATTTCATCACCAAAAAAGCACACCGTATCATCCACAGACAAATGGCACGATAGAAGCCTTCAACAAAATTCTATAGAACGCCTTGACAAAGATATGTAATTCCAACAAGGACGATTGGGACCTCGAGGTACCAATAGTGTTATGAGCGTATAGAACGACATGAAAAAATTTGACAGGCCACACACCATTCAAACTAGTCTATGGTCAAGAAGCAGTAATTTCGTTAGAATTTTTAATACCCAGTCTACGTGTATCAACTATCACACACATGACAGAACAAGGCATAGTATAGGAAAGACTGAAGAAGTTATTATCAATGGAGGAAGACCAAATCTTGGTAGGATTCCACCAAAAAGTATGGAAAGCAAGAGAAAAATATTGGCACGACCGCCACATCAAGAGGAAGATGTTCAAGGAAGGAAATCTAGTATTTCTCTATGACAGTA
The DNA here is from genome assembly GCA_032191745.1 of Picea mariana. Classification (NCBI taxonomy): domain Eukaryota; kingdom Viridiplantae; phylum Streptophyta; class Pinopsida; order Pinales; family Pinaceae; genus Picea; species Picea mariana. Next base: position 9,010 of record JASDQU010173228.1, read on the forward strand.
AATCGTTGCAGCACCCAGGAAATCTGAGAATGAATTGGCTAGGGCCATACGAGGTAAAATCTGTCATGGGCGGAGGAGTTGTAACTTTAAGAGATCTAGCAGGCACATACCTCATAAGAATGATCAATGGGAGCCAGCTGAAGTTGTACAAGGACATTCGACCACCCACCGCACAGTTTAAAAAAAAAAGGGCACAGCATGAGGGACAAGCCGCATATGAAACACGAAGCCCGCAAGGGAAATGATAACAGCCATACTGAAAAAGGAAACAAGCGGTAAAAGGAAAGTCGACAAAAGTAGGCTGACAGGACAGCATGAGGCAGAGTTAAGGCAAGAAAAGGACAGATGGGATGTCACATTAAACATGCCAACTGGAGACAGTAGAGTAGGCATAATGGCAAGTAAGAAATTGTCGTGGATGAATTGAACCCACAATTATGTTGCATTAACCACATGATGTAGGAATATTCCTCGACAAGCTTCATGACGAGCCCATACAACACACGAGCACAAAAGCAGTTATTCTATTCGTGAAAGGAGAACAAAAAAAGAGCAACAACAGCTAGAACAAACAGAGTGAAACCACAGAGCTCACTGAAGCCATTCAAACTCAACAAACATTTGAATACACCAGCAGCGGTGCACGAGCCTCAGAACAAAGAAGAAGAAACCCACTAGGAAATACCACTAGAACATATTGAAGTAGTCATGGAAGTGAATGGAATGACACAGCATCTGGAAGTAGAGGATCAACTAGACAAGACACAAGCACCTGACTTAGGTCACCCAGCTGAGGAGACCACTAGAACTACCTGGGCATGGCCAGATTAGATGATAGGGGAACAACCAGGAGTTGTTGGAACTTTGAGCTACCCAACACAGCAGGAATACCAAGCTCACCTTGAAAGAAACCGGCTGCAGAGATTGTGCTACCTCGCATACCAGAGGGAGTAGAGGTGGATCTACGGCTATTGGGTCACGTTGGGAATCTCAAGTATTTCAACCATTACGTAACATATGAAACCAAATATCCATAGCTTGCACCACAGGTATTTATGTAGAAAATAGTCGTGAACCAACTCGAAGAAACCATCACTCAGCCACACCAATGGGCAACTAGATTGGACAGAACAAGAATTCTAGTATTACTGAAGATACAACACTTTGGCAGAGGCCAATATGCGTTGGCATGCATCAAGCAACTGCTAGAAGTTACGCATGGAGGGGATGTATGGTTGGGAAAACCCATCCCCATAACTGTCAAACTTATCACTTAGATAACAGGCCTACCCACCCAGGGTATGGATCTTGTGCTAATTTTGGACGATAAGTCCAAGGAAAAAACATTGGCAGAAGAAATGAAGAAGAAATATGGCACCGATAGGGGAACAAGAGACATTATAATCAAACGGAACAACAATGTCGCGACGCAATTGGGCGCAAAAATCTTAGCCTGCAAACTGCTAAGAAAATGCTGCAAAGACGAAGTACCGACAGGATTCATTGTTGTTGCAGCTCAGTGCACAGAAGGAACCTCCATTAGTTGGGTGCCATACCTATCAAACTTGTTCCAAGTAGACTACAAAGACGTGCAGGATGTAGGTACAAAATTTCATTACTCATGGCTGATCACTTTCATAGTTTTCATGGGATGGCGAGAGCCAGAACACGTCATCTTTTGTACCACACCACAGCCAGGAGGAGAAATATATCATGTCCTGAGATCCGTGCCACTAGACAAGCATAAGAGGGAGAATGGAATCATATTTGAATCTTACCTATGGGAGATACAGGAAGCCATCAGTCGAGCATGGAGAATAACACCAGGCAATCGCACGATATGGGGGCATCGCCAATTTCTGGGCTAGGCGACAAGCCATGTGGATACAACCAAGGCAGGACCTGGATAAACAGTGGTTATAGATGCGTTATTGCTTCACTAAGGGAGATATCAACCTGATCATCAAAAAATGGCCTGATGAATGGAGGATTCCAACCATACCCAGAGAAGTACCCGGACAAACAGCAGAAGGAGGGGCTCCGCAGGAAGAAACACAGCCTCCACAAATCCCAATACCCAAGAAATGAAGAATGGGCCAAATCAAGTTGACTCAGGCAGACGACGGCTCAGAGCATCCAGGGACCCAGAAGAGGAGGCCAGAAACCACTCAACCGACCAATGGACAGTGAAAACCGACTGAGGGAGCACAGGAAACCGCATCGAACCCCATCACACATGAAACAGGGGGAACTAAGTGACCAGTGATACAGGAAGTAGGTGCGCACAAGAAAACGAAGGCACAACAACCACCATTGGAATATACAATCACAGAGGATGATGAAGAGATGATTTCTAGAATGGTCTGAGACTGCCTCGTATAGGATTTTGATCATGTCGCGCACCATAGGGATAAACTGCAGAAGGAACTGACAGAAATGGGACAGCTCCTTAAGAAATTCGGGGAAGCCCAGATCACGAGTAGCAGTAGAGGAATAGATAAATCAACCACACATACCACATAAAGGGTGGAGGTAGAAGAACACGTCCCAGTTCTTCCAATTCCACACACACATTCCATGGTCTACATAAATCCTAGCATGCTACGAATGGATGAAATTGTGGGACAGACACCACTGAAGGATTTGGATCATATCCATTTTTTCTTGACACGGATACCATCAAGAGAATTATAGAAACTACAGGTTAGCGTCGACCACAAGATGCAGTCGCAAGCACAAAAGAAATTAGTCGAGCTACAGCAAGCAAAAAAGAAGCGGGAAGCACTGGAAACAGTTTGTGCGCAAGCCAAATCTAAAACTCAGGAGGAGAAGGAACGCAGAAACGAGTTGGAATGCAGAGTGGAAGAAATTTTTGGGAAGCTTCCAACCACTACGCAAGGAAATGAACTCCCAACTGCAGAAAAGACCAACCAGATTGCACAGGCAATTGATCAGTATTAGAAGGAGATCAAGACTCTTCACAGACAGATTAAACCAACAACTCCACCAGCAGTGAAGGAGAAAAGGAAGCAAGAAGCAACAATGCAACTGCAGAAGCTAGAAAAATAGGTTAGCATGGCAGCTGACTTGTTGGATAAAGCAACGCAACTTTGGACAAGGCTGGAAGAGGATCCACAAGTCCAACACTGAGACAAGGAGGAGAAGAGGATCAATGCAACGATCCAAGAACTCAAGCAGTGACAAAATACCATACCAATTCTAGAATGAGTCAAGGGAATGCAAGAGTTGAAGAAGATACAAACAGAACTTATCACTGCGCAAACACAGAAATAGGAGAATCAGGCTCAAATAGAACTGCTGCAAGAATGGGTAGCAGAAGTACTTGTGCACGCAGAAGAAGCCAGAAAATAGATAACATGGACTCAGCTAGAATGTGCAAGACTAATGAGTGAAGAAGTGGTAGCTCAAACAGTTGACACCATCAAGGAGAAAACAGCGCAGGCACTAGCAAAAGTAGCAGAGTTGCAGGGGAAGTTCCAGACGATCACCAAGGAGATCGAGGAAGCACGGAGCAATTAGGTGACTCGGGACGAGTCACATGTCAGTGTTGGGGTCCTGTTGGCACCAGGCTGAAGGGGAAAGAAGAATGATTGTGGGAAAGAAAGCATGCAGAAAACTAAAGTAACAACTGGCAAAAGAACAACACACGTGCATGCAAGAAAGCATGCACAAAGGAAAGCGACAGCTAGAGGAAGAACAACATGTGCATGGGAGAAATACCTAATGTAAGAAGGGTTAGGGTTTTGGTAATATTCTGAAAAAAGGATGAAGAACCTGAAATGTATAAATATAGATGTGAAAGTATCATATAGGGGGGGGGTTGTTATTATTGTTGTTGTTGAGGGTTAGGGTTTGGAGTTAAGTTTTGGAGACTGTAACCACGCAGGAGCGTAGGCGATATGTAATGTTTTTATCTATATGAACTAATTTTGTAAGCAATTGATCAAAGAATATACGAGGAAAGGTAGATATAAGGATTAGACCACAAGTTGTAGAGCCTGGTCCGATCTCGTTTGCCTCACATAGATCTTACCCAGTTTTGTGGAGAATTGTAAGCGCCCGGCGCCAGAAATGCAGAATTGCCATAATAAAAGAGCCAAGAGCCAAATCTTTGTGGATGTAGACTAGGAGGGGGTGAACCATGGTAATACTTGCATAACATGTTGAATGTATGCATGTCTCTACTTTCTTTCAACAATTAATGGTTAAGGTTTATGAATGATTTAATACATTGTTATGAATATGGTTATACTTTGTTGGAATTAAACTGTGGGATATACGTATGCAACTTAGAGGAATAAGTAGTTTACCTTACAGCTCATGGTACCTAGCTTTAATCAAGAAACCCCTATCCCCTACTCTGTCCTAGGCTGTAAACACCTGAGTCTTACAGTCACCCATTTAAAGCTATCTCAGGTGAGACTACACAGTATCTTTCGGGTGTTGTGTTGCCTTCTGGTTTACCAGGAGGGTCGATAGTTTTAGAGGCTTTGTTGGAACCCCGAATGACATGAACCCTGGGTCAATAAATCAGACAACCCGATAAGGGAAATAGTAACCAACAATAACCATGCATGACAACTCCTTAAAAATACGAAATAGATTTGGCTCGTGATGTATCAGTCTCATGCAATCCAATCCATACAAATTGTTCTAATGTTGATCAACGAGCAGGGGGGTGAAACAGTGTTCTAGGATACGTGAGGGGTTTGTATTTAGAGAAAGTATGATATAATGAAAGGGAGAATAAATAGTCATTTCTCAATGATAACAAAAATCAATTGTAAATCAACCAAGTAAAACTTCACTGCAATCCACTTAACACAAAAATTCTCTTAGCGGTAATCAATATCATAACAGGTTGTGAACAAAATGAATATGGGATATGTGAGAGGGTTGTAATTAGTGGAAAATGAGATAATGAGGGGGAAAAAAAATTATTGTTCATGAAATTAGTCAAGAAATCCATAACATGTTTTGCAGTAAGAAAAATAGGCATCAACCAACAATCAGATGATTGAGTAAAATTCTTTTGTATTTGCCTAATTTCACTTTCCATTAATATCCAACACAGTATCATTACAACAGAAGTATTTCACACAATTTGTAAGACGTTTTTTTCCTTTTATTTGTACATTCTGCATTTTACAACAGTCAACAACAACACTCATCCCCAAGTTGTAATCGTTAACATCCACCACTGCCAGACATTTATTCAATCCATATCTATGTCTAAAAGTCAATCTTTCGAAATAATAATGAAGACACTATTTATGTAATAGATCCAATCAAGATCTATATTCATATTCGTTCCCATACATATGCATAGTAAAATAATCAAGACCAAATTGTCATGCTTGAAATGACAATTTATTATATAACCAAAAAACATCGTTTAGACACAATCCCCATAGGAGTAAGTTTCCCAGGCGATGTAATTTTGTCTTTAAAAAAAAAAACAGTTCAATGTAACTTAAAACTGAGCCTCCTAGTCAACACAATTTTCATCAACAGTGGCCAATTTGCAATCAATAACGTGCTTAAGACTTAGTGGATATCACTGAGCATGAAAACAAGTCACCCATACTACACACAGTGTGCAACTAAGAAAACTTCACGGTGCAACAATTCCATTTACCACAACAACATACGACCATGAGATAACTCAATAAATCATGTCAAGCTATCGATTTAGCCAATAGTGATTGACCAAGTTGTGCGCACTCAGGTTTATTCAACCCACAAACACAAGGATGTTGTGGTCATGCCTTTTTTAGTTATCGAATTCAATCATCATGAATGAAAACAATTGTTATTATGCCCCATGTTTTATTTTCACAACACCATACACAGAACGCGACTTGCGTGAGCAACCCCAATATTCGTAACCAATGCCAGCCATCAACTGAAACTTCATAAGGTGAATACTAGTGACTGTATATCAACTAATAATTTCTACGGTGGTAGAGAAACAACCAATCGAACAAGCCATGGCATTTATGCATAACCAGGCATCCAATCGACACAAGGAAGAGGCCCTTCCATTAAAATCATTGAGTTACTTAGCATAAGGCGGGTGACTGTGACCTTAAGAAGAAAATAGAAATTTAATTTTTACCCTAATATCACAGAGGGAGTGACCAAAAACCACACCAACACAACTGCTACACGGCCAGCGGGTGAGCCTGCACTCAAAGTGATAGACTATAATAACCGAAAACAACTTGACTGGTTCGACAATCTCCCGATGAAACTCCAGTCTGGAGGGTTAAGGGTGTGCATGGTAGCCATCACAAGAGGAATGGAACCAACAACTCGTAATAGTGAGACTTAGAGGCCAAGGCGCATGCACAAAGAGGACTATGATTCTCTTGCGAATGGGAGACAGTTCCATGACAAGGTCAAACAGGGAAGCAGGGCTCTAGTTAAACCCAAGAAACCAGACATGGATTTAGTATTGATGCGTGAAGACCACCAACTAGCTGAGATAAAAACAAAACCCTTCAACCAAACAACAGTGATAACCAAGAACTATCACCCAGTAAGACTAGAAAATCCACTGAACTCAAACTATTACAGAAAGAACCATCCATTTTCCATTCAAAACCAAAATTTAACACAGTTGCAGCACTCATGACAACACAAAACCATACAATTGAGCCAAAATCATTTCATAACCAGAGTGAAGTCAAGAATGGCCAAAAGAGACATAATTGTTAATTTAAATCCTTAAGACAAGAGGTGGTCGAGCAGTTTCACCCTGCTAAAAATCCAAAGCGTGAACACAACAACAAGATCAAACAATAGTCCGACTAGGGTGGTGGCTAATGGGAAGGGTAAAGGTGACGTGCAGTAATTTCACGTCGCCTCCACCTCTATCTCATTTACCCCACAGTACATGTCAACGAGCCTTCCATTAACACAATTAATGAACCAATGCATCGATAGTATCAACGCATTTAAACCATAGCATAATCCCAGTCCACATAATAATTCAACAATTTGCATTCACTTTGCCAAATGTGCCACCCATGTTTACATTCCCGATATAACTCAAATAATTCGCTTGACCACTACACAATATAAATGATCATGTATAGCATCATCACCAAATAACGTGATCAACATCAACCCGAAACATAGCATAATCACCATGATCCACCAACATTATAACATAGGTATATCAGCTACAGATTCCATTAATCAATGCATAACCATTGCATTGTCACCTTGCCAAAGTGCACCACCAAAATTTCCACCATATGCATATATAAAAAATGTAATTACACAATTTTTTGTAGCCATTTCCTTGCTAACTAAGGTTCACAATAATCAACAAATATTTTATGCATGTAGTATTGTATAACTAAGGTTCCTTTGCACTCGTTGTAATATCTTGTCTTCTTTAAACTGCCCTTAATCTAACTTTACTAACATTTTTGTTATGCAGGTGCAATAGGAAGAGTCACTATCAATGAATAACAGGTTGTAGTCATCTGAAGGGACAACATCATGAAAGCTCAACTCATATCAATAGCAATGATATAAACATCGATCTTGTAAACCCGTGTAGCACATTATCAAAAAATGAACAGATCTGCTCTCCAATAATTCAAGGGGATCCCACCTACTAGTATTATTTAATTTTTATAATAATAGGCTTTAGCAACACTTTGCGGGCGAAACTATGTTGACGTTTTCAATCGTCAACAAAGTCATTGGTTATGAGTCCAGAAAGCTTAAGGAGCATGAGAGGAATTATGCCAAATGTGACTTGGAGCTCGTTGTCATTGTCCATGCCTTGAGGATGTGGAGGCATTATCTCATGGGGAAGGTATTTGAATTAAGGATAGACCACATTGTCCTGGAGTATCTTTTTGAACAGCCAACCTTGAATGCTAGGAAAACAATATGGCTAGAATTTTTAAGTGAATATGACCTCGATATCAAGAATATCAAAGGAAAGGAGAATAAAGTTGTTGATGCACTTAGTAGAAGAGTGCATCTTATGCATGATACTATTGTTAGTATGCATCAGTCAGAATTGAAGAGCGTAATTTTAGATGGTCTTGTTACAGATCGACATTACCTACAGGTAAAGGAAAGCTTATATCAAGGAGATGTACAACATAAAATAAAGGAGTATGAGATAAAGGAAGATGGATTACTCATGCATAAGAATAGAATCTATGTTGGCACAGGGGAAGACCTAGGGTTCAACGCTTCAACAAAGCACCAACAAAACCCTAAATATCAGCCCTTTCGGCATCACCTGCGAAGCAGGTGAAGTCTCACCCAAGGTAGAGGCAGGGGGGTTACAAGACTCAAGTGTCTGTAACCAAGTTGGGACACAGATTTGTGATTACAACACTTCACAGGGTACTTAGGAACAATGTATATTAGTCTATTGTCTTTATTCACATCGCATATCAAGCCCTAAGTACAGATCGACGCAGTAACAATGACAAAATACACATTGCACTTAGCATCATAACTCAGATCTAACACATTCAACATATACAAATCATTAAACATTCATAGATCTATCTATTATTTTTAACATTCAATGCACTAAGAAGATTCACACCATAAACATTATAGCACAAATAAAACCATCAACACAATATTTACGTGGTTCACCCCAGTGTGGGGCTACGTCCACCACTGACTTCTTCTTCTTTAATAGTCTTCAATCTCGTACATCCATCCTCTCCTATGCACTAAGCCACAGAGGCAATATTTGCACTGGGCAGGTGATCTACACACTAAGCACCAGATCCACCTTCCCAAAATCAGGTCAAGGCACAGAGCCAACTCCTCTATTATGCACAAAGTCTTACATACACAGTCTATTGCACAAAGCAACTCATAAATACTTTCCTCTTGCACTTAGCTACTTACACCTCTTTCACTAGGTTACTTCTACCTTACAATCTTTTCTTATTTATACTTTTACATTCTCTTACAAAAAGGCCTAATCATGGGTAAACCCATGGGCCGACATCCCATAAACCCTAATACCCAAAACCCTAATGAACCCCTTGTTGGGTCCACAAAACAAGTGAGATCCTGCGATCTCAGCTCCGCCTGGGTGCTCCATCTTCGACCAGCCTATAGAAGTACAAAAGTGGTCAAACCCAACCAATGTTTCCTCAAAACTTGGTCGAGGGCCAACAACCCCCCAACACTCACATGTGACTCATCCCGAGTCATTCAGATTTGGGCAATGCTACTTCGAAGGCTTCGAGCTTATCTCAAGATGCCTCAACCTGCTACTTCGCCTGAGCTTCCTGCTTAGCAAACTCCTGGATCAATTGCTTTATAATAGGCCCTTCCAGGCGTTGTTCCACTGTCGCAACCACTTGGTCCAATTGTGAACCTTGTCCTTCAATCTCTTCAAACACCATGCAGGCTTCATCCTGCACCAGTTGTAGCCTCTGTGTGACTTCCATTACTCTTCCCTAGATGGCAGTAATCTTTTGTTGGACCGTGCATTGTTATTGTGATCTCTTCATTCTCTCGATTGTAGTGAGTGACTTCATCTACACTTGTACTTTCAGTTCCTGTAGTTGCGCTTCTAACTTCCTAATTTATGGGTCTTTCGTGAGGCGTTCGTAGGTCTACACACTTATATTGCTTAACTGCTTGCATTATGAGGCGAGGACTCTGATCCTTTCCATTGCACTCTTAGCGGATTCATCCCTCTGGTCACGTAATTCCTGTGGAGTGCTCGAAACTGCTTGGATCTCCAACTATGTTACCCTTGCTTGAAGTTGTTGGATGGCCTCATCGAGCTTCATCACTTGAGCTTCGACTGCCTCATTTTCCTCCTGTGCCAATCCTGGCACAGAGTGAAGTGTTCTGCTCACCACTTCCTTGAATGCAATCTTCTTTGCGAGTAGCTGGTCCTTTTCTCTTTGTATCTTCTCTTTTTCCTCCTCGAGCATCGCCCAGAACTCATCTTTCTCATTTTCATACGCAGTTACACAGTACCGCGCAACTCTTAGTTGCTCCAAGATCTCATCTTTTTCTTTCTTCATGGCTTTTGTGGCCTATTCCTTTTCTTCTTAGAATCATTGAAGCTGAGCCTATGTTGCATCTGCAAGTCTTCGAAGTTGGGGTGCCTCATCCCTCAACTCTACAATCTTCGATGAGGAAGGTGCAATAGGTACTGCACGGCTTAATTGAATGGTTCGTTGAATTTCCTTCAGTTCCTTCTCAAATCTTATGTACAGCTCTTCTTGCTTCGTACCATATCTCTGTAATAGTTCCTCGGATGCATCCTCCATTGCTCCGCAAACTAGACCGATGTCATCCTCTGTGAGCATAGCCTCTAGCTGGGGCTTAATGGTGTGAGTCTTCTTTCTTGTTGAAGGCTTATGCAGAGAAACCTTCTTCTTATTCAATGTTTCTACCTCAGTAGGGGGATCCTTTGGTGGTGTAGCTTCACCTTCTCCTTGTTTTTCTCCTTCTTCCCCTCCTACTTCTTGATTTACTTCATCTCCTCCTCCTCCTGCAGGCGAGCCAGGTCTACTTTCTTTAGGGATTATTTTAGGGGCTAAATTTCGTTCATGGTCTAATTTTCCATGTTTTCCCCAAAAACATATTCACTATTCTAAAAATTATTCGTCCAAATTCTATAGCATAAAATTATTTTACCCTAAAAATCGCTAAAATTTTATACAAAATATATAAAATCCTTAGAAATTTGAATATTTTACAAAATTATCGCCAAACATTTTATAGTTAGCATATGGAGGATTAGTAAGATTCGCCAAGGTTTCAACATTTGAAAATAAATTTCCTTCCTTAAAATCATCCCTAACTTTCTTTTGAGGCATTGTCCTCCTCATCAGTCTCTATGTTCTGAACTTCCTCCTTTTTCTTCTTCTTCACACGTGTTTGTCCTGCATGCTCAAACCAGATGACCAAGAGGCTTCCGATGATGTTAGGGTCAGAGAGTTTTGCATCATCAACCGGTACCAGGAACTCTGCCAGCCACTCCTTTGTGATATGCTCCATGTCTTCGTCAGTCAGCTTATAATAGGCCTGTAATTCTTCCTTACTCTCATCTCTGCACGCAGCGATATAAATAAAGTGTGGATCTGTACGGAACTTAGCTAGTGGTATGTACTAGTGCAAAGTGCATGGTGTCATGCACGGGAAATACTCGATGGCAACCTCTAGTTGCTGATAGTAGGCATGGAACATTGAGATTGACTTCCATTGCTTCGACATATCATTCATATACCATAAGGTAGAAAATCTAGCTGCAAGTGGCTCCGATGGCTCAATTTCTGGAAAATATGCTCCCTCCAGCATTTTCCAAGCGACAAATGCGATCAACATAAGAAACCAGCTGAAATGGAACTCATATCCCTGATCCTGCGCTTCGCGACAGTCTTTCTCGAGTTCGTTGACGAGGTATCTCATCCAATTCATTTTCTTCCCCTCCATGCATTTCCCTGATAGTTCCACCATGAACCCAGTGACCTACATGGGGCGGTTCTTTCTGATGATCTTGGCATCTATGAGTTGGAAAACTAAGTGCACTGCACCATCCTGGATAGAGGCTACCTTGTAGCCTCGCTTTCCCTTCTCAACTTCATCGTATGCCTCCTTAATGCGTTTTGTCAGGGAGCGATCTAAGGTCTTCCCTAGGTAGAAATGTTGAGGGTCAGGTCCCTACATGCTCATTCCTATGATCAGGTAGATCAGCATCAGATCCACAGTAATGCACATATCAAGCCACAGATATCCTCCATGATAGTATGAAAAGAGGAGTTTAATGCAACTGTTAACCTCCTGATGTCGACCAAAATGAAGGATCTTCATTATGTTTAGTATCGTGGACTATGCGAGCTCCTTTATCCAAGGCTGGGAGACTATACG
>JASDQU010173230.1:6762-20884 GCA_032191745.1 Picea mariana
AGGAGTATCATTGGCATGATCGTTAGAGGCCGATGACGTGGAGGACCATATTTCTAAGACCTTGGGAATACCAGGGCAATCCCTCAGAAAGTGGTCACCCTTACAAAGACTGCAAGGGAATTTGGGTTTCGGATTCTTTATTTTAATATTGTTGACCTCATCAACACTCCCATTACTATTAACATTGGTTGGTTGCTTGGATCCAACATTTGATGTTGTTGGAGACTTGGTCCTTTTCGGTCTCTTCTTCTTCTTCTCTTTCTGTTTCTTCTTCTTCTGATCAACCTGGCTACTTGTTTTAAATCTTTCACTAGACAAAGAAGGAGAAAAGGAAGGAGACTTAATGGGTGAAGAAGGTGAAAATTCGACATGAGGTTGATGTGTGGGTGGTGTACTGACATCTAAAGTATTAGGTGCAGTTGAAACATTGGGAGGATTCGAGATCACCAGAGTGGGGAACAACCAAACCGATAATCCGATGGTGAGTCCCAGAATATTCAGTGTGGCAATGTATGGAGGACCAAAGTTTCCAAAAGAAGGAAAGGTAGAAGGTTCCCTAGGAGAAGGGGTTCCTCCATTGGTACTCTCAGGATTGGATGCTATTAAAACTGACTTGACCTAAGGTCCACTAAGTAACACAACCAACACATGCTATGAATATGAGAAGCAAACAATAAAAAAAAACCTTCCCACAATGAAACCATTAGTTGGTGATGAAATCCAACATCACGAGATCAAAATAGGAAGGGGAGGGGATAGATCAGGTGGATCAGTTACATTGGCAACCTACTTAACGGACTTACTCCTTGGTGCAAGCTTCCACGCAGTAATTGTGGATTTACCCTCCAAGGAGCCCGANGACTTCCCTTCACCGTCACCTTGTGTGGGACCATAAAGATTATGGCTACTAAGGTCACCAATTCGCAGTCAGCCCCTGGGTGGGTACAGTTGACAATCCGATCCGAATGTATGGGCAGGATAATAAGTCCGAAATCAACTCAAGAGGCTCCCACACATAATTGTGGGTATACCCTCAAGTCACCCCCAATATATGATCCGACCACTACAAAGAGTTGAACCACGGAGGGATAATCTCTGTAACTCACCCGAATGCGACCTTGTGCGTAACCCCTATGTGAGAGGGGGATCCCAGAAATCCTATACAACAATTGGATTTGCTCTCCCTATCACAAGATTCTAAGTTTGTTTGATATCTTTGGAAAGTTATCCTTTCAACCTATTCCAAATCCCTACACCTTAAACTAATGTAGGTTTTCTAACAAATATGTAAAAAGTCTGATAAATTTTAGTTAAGTGTTGATTTTAGTGGTTTTTGTTTACTCAGAGGTGTATGAGAGTGAAGACTGATGATATTATGACTCAGTTCCCAAAACATGCATAAGAAATGATAAGCAATCTTTTCTTTCAATGAATGTCTAATTAAGGGAAGGAAAAGGACTTTCCTTTCACTGTCAAACACCAAGATGAAATGAACTCATGCAATAAGCCTCAATAAGGAATCCAATGCAATGCTAAAATGTTTATATATGACTGATAACTAGTAGATGTAAATATTCTTATGCTAATTGGACTTCAAGAGTTGTGAGATTTAAGCAATCTGGAAGCAAACTTCACATAAACCAAAAGACACCCTTGTTATGATCAAACAAGAAACAGAAAACCAAAAACTCAAAAGGAAGGAGAAAGAGCTTGGACAAGATGACTCAAAGATCAGAAAGAAAAGTACAAAAGACCTTTAAAACTCCTTACAAAGTTTTCACTCACTCAAATAAATGAGAAGAAAACTCATGAAGGACAAAGAGTTATTGCAAAGTAAGGAAAAATGTACAAAAATCCAAACAAAAGAGTATGAATCCTTAGAAAATAGGGTATCAAAGACCAATACCAAGATGGACTGAGAGTATGAGACCCTAAGCAAATGTAAAAAGCAAAAACTGAACCCAAAAAATTGAAAAACTAGATGATTTTTCACTGAAAATGGGATAGTGCTCTGGTGTAAGGGGTACCAGAGCGCTCCAACACTCTGTGTAAGACCACCAGAGAGTGTTGGCACTCTTATAACAAGGGCAGGGGAACGCTCTGCTACAAAACCTCAGAAAAATTCCCAAAAGCTAAAAAATTCAAGAAAATTCAGCCAATCAAGGTGATCCTGATGACATGAAGAGGCAATCAAACCAATCTAAGAATAAAAAAGACAATATGGAGAATATCAAATCAGTGGGAAAAGGGCCAAAACAATATCTGGGAATGGAAACAAAAATTAGAGTTTGTTCCCTATTGGATTCGCCAATTTCTGTTGTAGGTGAATCCCCCTGCGGACAAGTGGATTCCCTCTTGGTCTCTAGACTCATAAGGCCAAGATAGAAAAGTGCTTAACATGGACACTAACTTTCTTTTAGATCTAATCAAGCTAATCAATGAAAGAGAAGGAGAAATATATGTACCTTATTAGCGACGTTTGTCCTTGCAAAGTCCTGGCTGAGCTTCAATCCTGAGCTCCCTGATAGGTCCTGTAAAACAAACAAAGGTACAAAAGACTTCCTACTCTACTGAAATTATCTCAAACATAGATCCATATACTATAGACAAACTCATGTGGAACAAGCACAAGTTTGAAAGAAATAGGCCAAGCATTGATTATTAATGAGAACAAGTAAAAGTACTTACAATCCTTTGAATGAAGGTGCAACAACTTCTTCCAGTTCTCCTTATCCAACCCCTTTGCTCAATCAATCTACACTGATTGCTTTGATGGAATCTCAATCATGAGATCATAAGTTTTACATCTCCAATCTTTTCCATGTCAATACCTTCTTATGAGATCATAAGTTAGGTATAATTCTCAATCTCCATTGTCTTTTCTGTCAATACCACTTACAGGATCATAAGTTTGGTATCAATCTCTAGTCTCTATTCTACCTTTCACCATGAGAAGGCCTCCTTATATAACCTTGGAGGGGTCCAACCACTTGAGAGATCTTTGGGATGAGTTGAGGATTCCCCTCCTTCAGTTGAGGATATCCCCTAAGATCATGCCTTGACCATCTATTCGAATCCAACCACCTTCAGGAATTGAGGGATTCTTCCCTGATTTGCCTCAACAAACCCAAAATTTTCTTAGAAAATGGGTAGCGCTCCCCCATAAGGGTGCACAGGATGCTCAAACACTCCCCCAAAGAGGCTCAGGGAGCGCCAGCACTCCCTGACAGTGGGTAGGGGAGCGCTCCTATCCATAATTCAATTTTTGAGTCTTTTTTCCAATGGCAAAAGGCTTGTACTTCCTGTCAAGTGATTTCTCTTCTTCCAAACTAACCTTTGAGGTTTCTTAAGTGTAGTTATGATGTTGTTATAGGAACGACATGGGCCAGATGACAGTATACTGTTTGTGACACTTGTAACACTTGTAGTCAAGATGTGACACTTGCGGACAAGATGCGACACTTACAACACTTGTAATGACGACACTTGAGACACTATCAAAGTGAGTAATTTTGAGGTGTAACAACCTAATAATTTGAAAATGTATGATTATTTTTTCCACTTTGAGCATAAGACCCTTTGCATGTCCATATTTTGGCATAATATTTGACTTCTCTTTAAGGATCATGATGCTAGTAAATAAGTTTTTCCACATGTAATATCCCACTCAAAACAATGTCCATGTTAATTAGTACATTAGTAGTTATCACAAGTATCTTATGTGTCATCCAGGTGTGTAGTCTAAATGCAAATTTTCCATGATGGATTTTAGGTTGGGTGAAAGATATAAATATAATAAAATTGAAATAATAGTCGGAGAAATTATTTATGACCGTAAAAAAGTCTATATCAAAATGGTTTTGAAATTCAATCTCTTAAAAAAAAACAAGAAAACAAGAAAATCTTCATATCAAATATGTTATAAAAATTGTTGTAACTCAATGGAAGTTGTTGTAATGTCATTTCACACACACACACACACAAACACACACACACACACACATATATATAAACACCATGACAAAATTAAATGACTCTCATAATTTGTTTTATGGACAATTTATCCATTGAAGTTGTATATTGATGGCCTCTATTTAGTGGGTTATATCTTGTATTGAAGGACTTTCAGGATGCATTTCCAATTGCAATTTTAGATTGATTTTTCAATGTACATCAGTGTAATTCCATCATAACTCTAGATGTATCATGCATCAAGAGGGATCATATCCTTCGAGGTGAAAATATTTTCTCAAGTTTTTTCAATTAAAAAAAAAAAATCACCTCAAGGGACTTGATCCCTCTCTGTGCATGATATATATATACATATCTAGTATGTGTGTGTGTGTGTGTGTGTGTGTGTGTGTGTGTGTGTGTGTTTTATTGGGTGGGGGTTGGGCGGTAATGTTAGAGAAAACATATATATATGAGGGTGGGGGTAGGAGGTAATGTTAGAGAAAACATATATGAGTTTGAGGATGGGGTGGGCTATAATATTACATGTTTTCTCTAATATTACCACCCACCCTCATATATATGTGTGTGTGTTTGTGTGTGTCAACTCCACATTGAGCACTAAAGGAGTTACGCAGGGCCCTCATACTTGTTATTAATTTTTTTTAAATGCCATGTGTCAAATCAATGCTAAGCAATGAAAGAATTATACATCTCCCATGAATATTGGGATGTAGAAAGAACATCTCAGAATAAGAATTTTTTACTTTCAACTACTTTACACACACACACACACACACACACACATATATATTTAAGGTGGATATTTAAAAATCTTATTTATGGCTAACATTGAAAATTCCACCTTGAAATGTTAGCCATAAATAAGATTTTTAAATATCCACCTTATATATATATAAGGTGGATATTTAAATATCTTATTTATGGCTAACATTGAAATCATTTTTTCATTGTTGATATTTTTTTTAAATGCCATGTGTTGAATCCATGTTGAGCATGGAACGAATCACACATCTCCCTCATATTGAGTTGTAGAAAGCGTCTCTTGATGCAATGATAATGTAGAATCATTTAGAGATATACCAAAGCGCATATGCATAGAAAGTAGTTGATGATCAAGTGAGTGGATGGAAAGTATAATAGAAATAAAGATATATAGATAATGATCTAGGTGGATATTGGTGGCCACCCACCTGTTTCAACTGGCTCCTTTTGTTAGTTTTTAGTTCAACACATTCTTTTGTACTTCTTTGTAATTGTGGGTTCTACCCTTCCAGGGTTCTCTGAAGCCCTACACATCTTCCAAGTGGATACTCGTGGTCTCCCACCTAATCCAACCGACTTATTTTGTATGTATTCATGTCTACACATCTTGTTGTACTTCTAGGGCCATTTTGGGGCCCTAAACAATGTTATTTTTTTATGCCACAGTCAAATTGTAGACATAGTCAAATTTTGACAGCATAATGCGTAGTTCTCTAAAATACCTTTCCAACAGGCTATCACGTGCCTAAAACAAAGATAATATGCAAAAGTTACGACCCTGGGAAGTTAATGTACTAACTTACCCAAACGAGGCCCACATGACTTTTGGCGTTTCATCTCCTAGTGTTAGGTTTTTGGATGTATAGAGTTTTGGCGTTCCTGTTCAACATAAAAATGCCTTTAGAACCCCATTGTAATCATCTTCTTGTGAATGAGCGTAGCCATCACATATCTTCTCAAAGATAAAGCTACCACCATTCTAGCGAGTCTTGCACTCTATATTTTTACAATCTCTTTACAATTATTTCATTAATAGAAATCAAGTATTATTGTATTTCTTTGTTTCTGGAAATTTTCATGAGTGTTTCAATGTAATATCTCTTCTTTCATTTCGTTCTAAAAATAATCTAGATTAGTGGTATCAGAGCAAGTTCCTCTTGATCGTTTTCAGCGCATGTCCCCGACGAGGTCTGAGTATAGCCAGTTGGGTCTCGAACTTGTCTCTCTTGAGGAAAATCACTCTCGCACGCCCAATAAACCCTCGATGGTGGTAGAAAAGAAAAATGGTGGAGCATAAGATTCTATTAACATGTTTCTTGAGCAAGCTCTCGCACGACAAAGAGACGAAATGATGGAGAATTTTTCACACATCCTTCAGTGCCTACCAATAGCAACAGGCGCATCTTAATCAAACGACCATTTTGGAAGAACCTCTTAATTCAAGGTACAAGTTAATTTTGATATTCCCATATTTGAAGGTCAGATAGATGCGGATGCCCTAGAAAAATGGTTAAATCTATTAGAAGGTTATTTCTTTATTCAAAAAAATTTCGACAGGGAAAAGATCACCTTCACACTCCCCAAGGCTCTCCCCCATGTCAAAAATTGGTGGGAAACTTATTGGGAGTGAAGTTCCACAGAGGAATCTGGAATATATGGGGTCAAGCCCACTTGGTATTTTTTTGTGGATGCGGTCAAAGAACAATACTATCATGTTGATAAATATGAAGACCAATACATGAGGTGGACCACACTACGGCAAGAGAAGAGCCAAATAGTTCTGGAGTTGACAAATACTTTCCATACCTTGCACACCAAGCTGGGTATCAAAGACTCCAAGCGACATCTGGTTCTGAAATATAGTGGGGCTCTACATAGGTACATCCAAACCGAAATGGATTTCCTAAACATCTCATCATTAGGAGCCGCCTATCGATATGTTGTCAAAATCGAGCAGAAATTCAGGCACCAGAACAAATGGGAATTCAGGTCTGCAAATCTGCAACAACCAAAGCATGGTAAGGACGACCCTAACCAACAACCTCCAGACAAGCACTCCAAGACACGGGACAAGAAGGGTAAATAAAAGACAAAGAATGACATTTGGAAGTGGTGTGACTTCCACAAAATCCCCTAGCACAACACCAATGAATGTCACTCGAAACAGTCATTGGTGGTCGAGGTCAAAGACATAGAGTTGAACCCTGATTCAGAATCTGATCCAGAAAATATTGAAAACAAACAGATCATCGACGCAGACCCCACTGCTACTGTCACGACCACAACAATTCAACCAGAAGAATCAGTAGATCCCGAAGAGGGGGAGCGCCTCTTCCATTCACAGATGTGGGTGAAGGGGACCCTGTTTCATTTCATTGTTGATAACGATAGCCAAAATAACCTCATCTCAGCTAAGGTCGTCAAACAGTTGTTGTTTTCGATAACACCACACCTGCATCCATACAACATCAGGTGGCTTCACCAGGGACGAGATCTTCATGTCAGCCAATAGTGTCGCCTGTACTATGGCATTCAACCCTTCAAGGATGAGGTAGTGTGTGATGTTGCCCCTCTTGATGTCTGTGATTTTGTTTTGGGCCAACCATATATGTGGAGACGTCATGCTGTCTATGATTCTAGACCCCATAGTGTCATTATTACTCTGAGAGGTCATCTTTATAGGATACTAGAGGTAGCTCTGACTACTACTCCACCAAAACAGTTATGCAAGGTAATCTCTCATACTAGAAAATTCATCCTCTTCACAGTTTTTTCAAAGGATGCCCAAAAGACTGCTACAACCATTGCAACCTCAACACCTTCTATCCAACAAAAATAGATTTTCAAAGAGAAAGAAGATATTGTTTCTTCACCTACAATGGTGCCTACACAATGCCCTGTCAAACCCAGAGACAATAGGTGGGTGGAGCATATTCAACCCCGACAGCAATCAGTTTGTGATAGTCTTCCACAGACCAAGCAACACAAATTCTCCACCAAAGCACACAACTAACCAATATTCGTATTCAAAAATGATTTCCCCTCTTCCTTGGGCACTCAACGTAATGGAGACCATTGCTTCCTAAGGGGGGAGGATTGATCCAGGTGGATATTGGTGGCCACCTACCTGTTCCAACTGGCTCCTTTTTTCAGTTTTTAGTTCAACATGTTCTTTTGTACTTGTTTGTAATTGTGGGTTCTACCCTTATGGGGTTGTTTGAATCCCTACATCTCTTCTAAGTGGATACTTGTGGCCTCCCGCCTAATCCAACTGGATTATTTTGTATTTATTCATGTCAGCACATCTTGTTGTACTTCTAGGGCCGTTTTGGGGCCCTAAAAAATGTTATTTTGGCATGTCACAGTCAAACTGTAGATGGATTTAGAGTTTGACAACATAATGTGTAGTTCTCTAAAATACCTTTCCAACGGGCTATCATGCACCTAAAACGAAGATCATATGAAAAAGTTACGACCCCAGGAAGTTAATGTACTAACTTACCCAAACGGGGCCCACGTGACTTTTGACGTTTCATCTCCTAGGGTTAGGTTTTTGGATGTCTAGGGTTTTGGCATTCCTGTTTAACATTAAAAGGCTTTCAGAGCCTCATTATAATCATCTTCTTGCGAATGAGCGTAGCCATCACATATCTTCTCAGAGATAAAGCTGCCACCATTCTAGCGAGTCTTTCACTCTGTATTTTTATAGTCTCTTTACAATTATTTTATTAATAGAAATCAAGTATTGTTGTATTTCTCTGTTTCTGGCAATTTTCATGAGTGTTTCATTGTAATATATCTTCTTTCATTTTGTTCCGAAAATAATCCAGAACAGATAACGTTGGTGTATGAGAATTACAGGGATATAAAATGTGAGTGTAGGAAACTAGAAAGATTGAGTGTTTATATGATTGAAGTGAAATTATAGGTATTTTCCGCACAATATCGCACACGTTAGAAAGCACCATATATGATTTTAGGGGTGAAATTTCTCCCATGGGCGAAATTTCGGGGTTCCAATTTTTGAAGGGGTGATTTTTCATTAGAATATTTAGCCCATAGATTAAAATAAAAGAAGTATATGGCATCTAATTTGTCCCCTAAAAAATAGTAATAAAATCAGTGGCAAGAGATTTCACCCTCCCGATTTCATGAACAAAATGCCAATTCGCCCCGATTTTTTAAGAATCAAGACTTTTGGTGAATGCATCGCCCATATTTCCTAAACCAGAGCATGTTTGGAATTATTTCTCATGCATCTCCTCAAATTATGGCTTTATGGTAACCAATCCCCCCACGTCTCCTCAAATGAAGACTTTCGGCACCAATTTTACCCACAAATTTCATATCTTTTCTAGAGGGAACAATTTCACCCAATGCCCATCGATTTTGGGTTCCCGTTCATTTCCATTTTTTCCCACAATCCATGGCATGAATGAATGTTTTTGTTACCAATTTATCCCATAGATTTCCTATCTTTTCTATAGGGAACGATTTCTCCCAATGCCCATCGATTTTGGGTTCCCCTGCATTTCCAATTTTTTCCCATAATCCATGGGCCATGTATTTCCTTATTTTTATGGGAACGACGACTAAGGATTTATAAATTATGGGAATGAGGCTTGGCAAAGGTTCAACAATGAATGATCTCAAATCTAATTCTGCACTCATCACTCAACTTTCATTGAATCCCTGATCAAGACTGTAGAGGGCGAGAGGCACACATGTTTTTGTAGCTATTAGATTCTTGTGAAATTTTGAAGGACATTTGTGAGCTATTCCTGACTCCGAAGTTCACATTTATTGTTACCTAGAGACTCCCGAGATCTATTGTGTGCTTCAAATCAGTCACAATATACTAGGTAACAACGACTCTCTAAGTGGGTCATCCAACAATAACTTCAAGCTTGAAATTCTTTTATTTTCTTCACATCTCAAACAAATTTGTTTGAAAATATGAACTACTATCTACTTTTCAACTTTTGAGAATTGGTTTTTAAGAATATGAGACTTATTAATATTTATTTGGTTTGTCCCTTTGCTTAAGACTCTAATCTACTAGATTTTAAAACTTTTCAGAACATGGCATCATACGATATCGTAACTTAATAGTCCACAAGAGAGGCTCATTGCATGCATGGGATTTCTAGACTTGATTTCAATTTTTATTGTAATGCTTGCATTTCATTGGCTATACATGTAGCCCTTGTCTTATCTTGGGTTCGACCATGTGACCTCAAACCTGATGGAAACCAAACCCCATTGGGGCCACTTCAACCACAACATAAGATGATACTTAAAATTGTTTAATGTCTTGGTTTTCTTTTGCTCGGAAATCTAAATCATTGATTTTCAAATTTGAACATGCTACATGTAGTTTTTTTTCAATTCATTGACTTCTTTTACATGAAAATCTGAGTTGTTTCTTGATTTTAAAAATTTTTGAGCACTTTCAGTCAATCAATAGTTCAAATCTTGCTCAATACTTAACAAGTTTTAGTTTTCTTGGAGTTTTCTTTGCTCAGAATTCCAAGTTGTCTTATATGCTTAGATTGTTTTAGAATTGATATCAAAGACTAGTTTTAGGCATTGGTATGTTACTTCAAAGGTTGGTGGACTTTGTCTTTTTTTTGTTTGTTTCAATTGGCTTTTAGGTTCAGTTTAATTTCTATTTTTAGGCAAAGTTTGCTTAGGGTTAAAAATTCGCTATTTTGTGCACATTAAGGTGTTTTACTCGTGTTTCTGCCATCTAGTTGTACCCTCTTTCAACATGGACAACTATCTTCATCATTTGATATGGTTCTTGTAACAACCTCTACCTCTCAATTTCCTCCACTTTTTTTCCTCAATTTTGCACCTCGTTAAATATTGTGCTCTTTTATTCACCTCTTCTTCCTGCCATTCTTGGTCAGTATATGGATAATAAATTTTTATATGAGCTACATGGGAGGATACCAATTTTTCAAGATCATGCATTCTAAACCTTTCATCTACAAAATTATACTCAAGAGTTGATTTGGCTTTTGATTTTGAAAAGGTAAATTTTTGTATCCCATACAATCCTATATACAATAGATAAGTTGGACACAATTTCTTTTGATCCTTTATTAACAAAGCGTTGAAACCATGAATAATGGTCTGATAAGTCACCTCCCTTAGAACCAACCTGTGTGGCACAAATCTAGGCAATAAATGAGGAGCCTTAGTTGCTTCATGGATCCTAAGGTAGGTGCTTTATTCATTCACATACCAATATCCTATCATGCTTATAACTTGCATGAATTCCTTAGATAATATTGGTGTTGGTTTGCAGAATATCAATTCATATAATGGGGTGAAGAAGTCATCACAAATTCTTGCATACTATTTCATTTATTCGTATTCCCATAGATCTTGGAAGTTTACTTATATTGGAAGTTTTTATATGCTCCAAGCCCATCATATCCCTAGGAAAGGATTATTAATACATATGATGTCCAAAAAGTACGAAGACATGAACAATTGAGGAGGAAAACTACGATATAGGATATTGAAATCTAACTAGGGCCATTCTTGCATCATAGTGTGAGAAAGAATAACAACCCAATTGAATTTTGATCTCTTCTTTGCAATAGTGTACATAAGAAGCACTCAACCTTCCTTGAAGTGGGTCACATCCTTCTCAAATAAATTTATCAATAGGGACACAACACAAATGTAATTTGTCTTAGGTTAACAAAGAGATAAATTTCAGTACTTTGAGACTTAAATTGTTTACCTTTGATCTACCATTTACTCATTACTTTTTGATAAATATTTAACCTTCCAAACTCTTCCATCCAATCTATGGTCACAGATAATTATAGATTTGAAAATGTATAATACATTGATCTAGGTGGATATCGGTGGCCACCCACCCTTTCCAACTGGCTCAAAACAGTTTTCTGGCAATTTTGGCAATTTACTATTATTAGCAGTTTTAACTTTCGGGTCCATTTTGAGGGCCTAAATGAAGGTTTTTCAGGATAGAGATTTTTAATTATAGCCGAAGGCATGATTGAGCCCCCAAAATGAATCTCCTCAATTATACCTTTCCAACGGGCTATCATACACCTAAAACGGAGATCGTATGCAAAAGTTACAACCCCGGGAAGTTAATGTACTAACTTACCCAAACGGGGCCCACATGACTTTTGGCACTTCATCTCCTAGGGTTAGGTTTTTGTATGTCTAGGGTTTTTGGCATTCATTTTTATTGTAAGAAGGACTTCAGAGCCTCATTGTAATCATCTTCTTGTGAATGAGCACAACCGTCACATCTCTTCTTAGAGATAAGCTGCCACCATTCCAGCAAGCTTGTTTCCACTATATTTTATAGTTTCAACTTATTTTCTTATTGACTAGAAAACCAATTTTACTGTATCTCTGTTATTTTTTGTTAGTTACCTATTAATAATCTTTATTCATTTTGTTCCTCTCATAAAATCCAGATCAGTGGTATCAGAGCAGTCTGCTCCTTGTCGTCTTAATGCATGTCCCCAACAAGGTTAGAGTGCAAAGAGTTGGGTCTTGAGCTTGTTTCTCTTGAGGAAAAAAGCTCTCGCACGCCCAAGTGACCTCTCATGGAAGGAGAAAATAAAGATGATGGGACAGGAGATCCTTTCAAACTATTTATTGAGGAAGTCCTCACACAAAAAAGGAACAAAATGATGGATAGTTTCACGCAAATCCTTCGGCGGTTACCAATAGGAAACACATATTCTTTGAGCAGAGGAGCCGCTCCCTTCAAGGTACAAATAAACTTTGATATTCCTATATTTGAAGGTCAAATAGATGCAGATGCTATAGACAAGTGTTTGAATCTACTAGAAGGGTATTTTTATGTCCATAACTTTTCAGATAGAAAAAAGATTACTTTTGCGCTCCTCAAAGTCGTTCCCCATGTCAAAGATTGGTGGGAAACCTTCTGTGAGAAAAAGGAAACAGAGGAACCCTGATTATTTACAGTCACAACCACCTGGGAATCCTTCAGGGATGCTATTAAGGAACAATACTACCCTGTCAGAATTTATGACGACTTGTATACCAAATGGACCACACTGCGGCAAGAAAGAGACCAAGCAATGCCACATTTCACAAATATCTTCCATACCTTGTGCACCAAGATGGGTATCAAATATTTAGAGCAACATCCAGTGCTCAAGTATCGCGATGCTCTAAATAGATACATCCAGACTAAAATGGAATTTATGGACATCTCATCCTTGGGCGCGACCTACCGATATGCTGTCAAAATTGAGCAAAATCTCAAACAAAAGACGCGGCAATTTGGTCCTGTGAACCCCTCACAACAAAATCCAGGAAAGGGAAGCCCCAACCCATAGAAAAATGGACAGAGAAAAGAGGGACAGTATCAGGACAACCAGTCTAAGACGTAAGAAAAGGACACCAGAAAGACAAAGAAAGATATTGGGAAGTGGTGCGACTTCCATAAGAGCCCTTGGCATAACACTGTTGATTGTCGCTCAAAACAGTCGCTGGTGGCTGAAGTATAAGCCTCTAAATCAGATGCGGGTTCTGACTCTGAGCCAGAACTAGAAAGGGGAATATAGATCATTGACACGGAACCCACTGCCACTGTTGCTACCACCAAGCTCCAGCCTGGTGAACTAGATGAGCCAGAAGAAGGAGAGTGCCTCTTCCATTCACAGATGTATGTAAAAGGCACCCCATTGCACTTCATCGTTGATAGAAGTAGCCACAAGAAACTCATCTCAGCATAGGTCATCAAGCAGTTGGCCCTGTCGACAACACCGCACCCACAACCCTACACCATTGGATGGCTCTGCCAAGGAAGTGATCTCTGCGTCAGCCAACAGTATCGACTATCATACGACATCAAGCCCTTCAAAGATGAGGTATTGTGTGATGTTGCTCCTCTCGAAGTTTGTGATGTTCTTTTGGGACAACCTTATTTATGGAAACTTCATGTTGTATATGAGTCTAGGCCTCATAGTGTTATTATTACTTTGAACAGGAAATTGTACAGGATACCCGAGGCAGTCCCACCTAGTGTTATTTCCTTGATATCTGCTAAGAAATGTAGGAAGGTCATCTCTCATATGGGGAGTTTGTCTTCTTCATGATTCGCTCTCAGAATAAGTGAAATATCATATCCACATCTAGGTTCTATGTGGCCTACCTCTCCACACAGCAGAAGCAAGTAGATAAGGTCGTGGAATAATACTCAGATATCTTCTCCTCACCTACCGGTGTACCTCTTCAATGCCAGGTCAAGCACGCCATCGATCTGACCCCTAGCGCACCGCTTCCCAATGGTCCAGTCTATCACCACTCTCCGTTAGAGAATGAGGAGATCAAGCAGCAGATCCAATAAATGCTCCAC